>JAJOZX010006278.1:142500-275181 GCA_023014485.1 Bathynomus jamesi | reverse complement strand
GAGAGAAACGGAGAGAGAGAGAGAGAGGAAACGAGAGAGAGATAGAGAGAAACGAGAGAGAGAGAGAGAGAGAAACGAGAGAGAGAGAGAGAGAGAAAAGAGAGAGAGAGAGAGAGAAACGAGGATGAGAGAGAGAGAGAGAGAGAGAGAGAGAGAGAGAGAGAGAGAACGAGAAGAGAGAGAGAGAGAGAGAGAAACGAGAGAGAGTTACAAGGAGTTACAAGGAAAAGAAGTACCTCAAAAGGCCTTGCGGCCCATACCGAGGAGGTACCAATGGCAACGGGTGCCAGGGAAAATTTGTCTTTCAACTATGCTAGCAGTAGTAGAAAAACTGGATAGAAAAGTTAGAAGGCTCTCTCCCACCTCCGCTCCCTCCCTGCCAGAGGCAGGTACGGAAAATGTTGAAGAAAATACTTGACCCTGGAAAAGTAGCCAAGGAAATTTTACAGTAAAGTGGAGAATATATAAATAGCTCTATATTTAGCTTGACAGAGACACCGAGCAAGCGAACTCCTGCAGAGTTTTCTGAGGTTTTAATCTTAAACTATGAGTGTTCAGTACTTGTCTAGCCTATTTTTTAAACAGATTTACACTTTGACTGGAACAACCTCTGAGGGAAGTTGGTTCCAGATATTAACTATTTGAAAAGAAATTTCCGAGACTGAGGTCCTAAATGTATTTACACACTCAATAGTGTGCAAGATTTCGTCTACCCTTTTCTTGAACTGATCCACAGAGGAACTGTTCACAACTTCCGAAGGTAACCTGTTCCATGTGTCAACAGATCTATACGTAAAGTAATTCCCAACACACTAGTCCTAAACCGTTTCAAATCCAACTTCCAACCATGTTGCGAGTTGGGTTATTTAAACTAAACATACTTCTAAAATCGACATCGTTGAACCCGCCGTAAGAGCTTGAAAACCTCGATCAGTTGACCGCGCAGCCTCCGAGTTTTCAAGCGAAAACAAGTTCAGGCGCGTAACCGTCGATGTAGCCCATATGTCTAACGGAAGGGATTAACTTTGTGGCCCTCGCCTGCACTCGCTCCAGCCTCTCAATATCTTTCCTGAGGGTGGGCGACCAGAAACTGCACAGCATACTCAGGTGCGGCCGAACAAGGGAATTGTACAGTGAGAGCACAATCTCCTTGTTCCAAACTGAAATTGCCTCCTGATATAACCAATAGTTTCTGGGCTTTCTTTTCCACCTCTACACACTGTTTCGTAAACTTAAGGTCGCTGCTAATTAGCACCCAATTCCTTTTCTAAATGAGTCACCTCGATATTACTACCTAACATCGAGTAGTCCGACTTGGGATTGGCGTAACCAATGTGCATCACTTTGCATTTACCAAGTTAAACGGCATTTGCCATTTTTCGGACCACTCTCCTATCCTACCTAGGTCCGCACGCAGTTTCCTCGATCGCTTCGGGCGTCCCAACATTGGCCCCAAGCTTGGTGTCATCAGCGAATTTGACGATCCGACTGACGATGCCACCGTCGATATCATTTATGTAAATGATAAAAAACAGCGGCCCCAAAACGGAACCTGAGGAACCCCACTAGTGACCGAGGCCCAACCCGAACTAGCACTTAATTACAACCCTCTGCCGCCTATTCTTCAGCCAGTTTTCAATCCACCTACCTATTTCCCCACCGATACCCAGCGCGCGCACTTTCGCCATTAGCCGGCGGTGAGGTACCTTATCAAAGGCTTTCTGAAAGTCGAGATAAAGATATCAATCGCCCTACTCTTATCGTACTCACCCAACATGACGTGGAAAAACTCGAGCAAGTTGGTGAGACACGACCTATGCCGTCTAAACCCATGTTGGGAGTCCCCAGCAGCTTGTAGGAATCCAAATGGTCACCGATCCTATCAGCTATTATCCCCTCTAATAATTTACCTACAACTGAAGTGAGACTAATGGGATGATAGTTCCCTGGACTTTCGTGATCCTCTTTCTTAAAGATAGGGGTCACGTTGGCTTCCCTCCAGTCACCAGGCACCTGGCCCGTCTCCAACGAGAGAGAGAGAGAAACGAGAGAGAGAGAGAGAAACGAGAGAGAGAGAGAGAAACGAGAGAGAGAGAGAGAAACGAGAGAGAGAAGCGAGAGAATAACTGAAAATGAAGGACTAAAAACCCTCATATCATGCTTCCACTTAAGATATGCAAACTTTCACACAGAAATAATAACAGTAGTATCATATACTGTAGAATAGATTATGCTCCCCCCCTTTTGCCAGCCACTGCTAACAGAAAAAGAGTGGTGAAAAAGAGTTATAGGAACATAAAAAAAAATGATGAAAAAAGGGAGGGTAGTTTCAGAATTCTTTCACATCATGCGTTCACTTATCTTCTGTATCTAGCTACTACTCATTAGAAGAAAGAATAAAATAAAGGAAAGCATAAAAAGCTACAGTAAATAATGTACCCACATCATGCATTTATGAAGGATATTTTTATTTATTTTTTATTAAACAGAGGTAATTATGTTATCGCTTAATGCCCAGAAAACTGTGCTGCTCGGCTGAATATTTAAAATATATTTTTTTAATATCGAACATCTCGTAGGAGAATTCGTTGAAATAAAGAGGCACTGATTCAGAGACCACCATCCGGTCAACCTGTAAATGCTGTCACAACTCCGGACAGTGTACAACATACGAGACTTCCGGTATTCTGAATAAACCCAACCGGCGCCTCCAGCTACATAACAATTACTACTACTTTGTCTTAACTAAACCTTAACCCTGCAACCACGTTAGAAAGTAAACCAAAGAAACAAAGAGAGAGCGAGAGAGAGGAGAGGAGAGAGAGAGAGAGAGAGAGAGAGAGAGAGAGAAGAGAGAGGAGAGAGAGAGAGAGAGATTTCTCAAACAAAACTAAACAAATATTCAGGCTTTTATTTTCAATAATTCCTATTAATAAATAAAGTGGATAATATATACAACAAAATATATGCAGACTACTGTATACAATTTTATATATACATCTGAGAACTTCCTGTGCCTTGATACCAGACCCGACCAGCGCCTCCTACTTCATTTACAAGCAAAAGCGAACATCACCAACCCTAACTCCACCCCAACCAACTTCCCCTATAATCCTTCTGCATAGGCTTCTTTGAGGGTTTTGTCGATTCCCAAACGTTTCTCGTATTGACAACACAACACACACTACTTTGAACCAGACCCAACCAGCGCTTCCTTTCAACTTTACTCCAGAAAGGATATCACTGCTTTTATCGCTATAAACAAATACTAAATACCTAGCAGAGTAGCGTTCCTTTAAATGAGAGAGAGAGAGAGAGAGAGAGAGAGAGAGAGAGAGAGAGAGAGAGAGAGAGAGAGAGAGCCAGGAAGGCAGATAGATAGACACACAGACAGTGACAAAAATTCAGAAAAGTGTGATAAAGTTTAAATGCTAAGAGTAAACATGGAAAAATACACAAATATCAGTCGCGTGAGAATATTTGAGCAAACAAAGTGAAGATTGGAGAGGCAAAAAGAATATTGGTCTCTAATTAGAATTTCGTAAAGCTAAGTGATATTTGAAGTAAATATTGAAGGAGTTATTAATTAAGCACCACAACAACAAAAACCTTGTTTCAAATTCACTCTTTGCCAGTTATGATTCACGCAGTGATTTTGTAAGTAATGGAGTACATCAGAAATTTTAAAATTAGAGAGAATTAAAGAGAGTAAAAGGCCAGACATAGAACGCAAATAAGTGTTACAAAACTGAATTAATACATTAGAGAGAGAGTACACTGTACACTTGAAGCGCTAAAATTAGTTAAAGCAATTATCAAAGAGTTGAAAAAACTTTGCACTGTGGGTTAAATGGATAATTTACTGTATGTACGGACTAAAGAACAACGGTAAAGGATTAAAATAAAAGTACGTACAGTAACAGAGTACAGCGAGAGTTTAGATACAGTGAAAAGTTAAAACAAGTAGATTAAGAGAGAGAGAGAGAGAGAGAGAGTGAGAGAGAGAGAGAATATTAGAGCAAGTGCACAAAGAGCGCGCGGAAGCATGATCTGAGCGTTCAAGGAAGCCCGTCCATCAGTCTGACCAGGAATGTGAAGAAGAGCGAACGCAAGAAGGACTCGGTGAGAGTGTGTGACCGAAAGAGAAAATAAAGATTGTGAGAAAGAGATAGAATAGGAAAAATCTCGTCTCTTTAAGGACTGAAGCAAGATTATCAAGTTTTTCATACGCTCTAACTTATCAATCAACAAAAGAGGTTTGTGAAATGTTTTGTGATTTCTATAATTATATATATATATATATATATATACACAGTATATTTATTTATTTATTTTGTAAGCTAGACAAGGTCATCGTCTTACATCAATTGGACATTTCACTTCTCTGAGAAGCAAAAGATGGGGAAACGTAATGGCATGTTAGCATTCGAATTCTCCCGTGATTTTGCTCAATTCAAGGGATAAGACAGGATGGATTCATGCGCACAAACACTAAGATAGAAACAAAGACTTAATGAAAACCATTAATTACATAGTTTCAATTACATGCAATTTAATAATACAAAAAATAAGCGAAACAATACATCAGAAATTGTCACTCTTTATTTATGACTCCTTCAGTCAAGTGACGACTGCCGTTAATCGCTTTTCCCATCGAAGATAAACCATTTCACTTGTTAAGAACAGAGGGGACACAATTCTTAATCACAGAGGTTATTCATTTTATATGTATCAAGTTACATTTTAAAGTGTGTGTGTGTGTGTGTGTGTGTGTAATATATGAGAGAGAGAGAGAGAGAGAATTCTCTGTATAATTAACTATATTAACACGGTGGTAATGTAATTATAGCAGCATTAAACAGGAAATAGTTCATGAAAATGAATTTCATATTATGTATATGAAGTGTGTTTAGAATTAATTAAATATACATACACGTACAAAATAAATATACATTAATTTACTTGTTTATTTATTTATTAAAAGCAAGTGGAAAAACATGTAATCTGTTACTTGTATGCAATTACACACATATATAACTAAAATAGCTACATATTAAATTGATTAAAATGAAAACGGCAGAATTTGGAACTAATACAGCTACGCAGAGCTGTGACGTCACTGGCACAAAGCTTCTGTGAACTACTGTATGTATAAACTGTAGATATATACATGTAATATATTATATATATATATATATAATACATATATACATATACATATACATATATATATATATATATATAATACACTACGATGTACCTTGCACCACACTCTTATTGACCTAAGAATTTAACAAAACCTTGTAAAACTGATTTGTTCAGGTATCACCTAATTTATTCCTTAAAAAGCATCTATAGATTAATAACTACATAATTATATATATATATTTTTATGTTAAATATACTTTGTAACATATAAATTAAAACAGAACGCACTTATTTGGATATGCACACATGTGTGTGTGTGTGTGTGTGTGTTCCAAAAAGTATGTTCTTTTAATTTATATGTTACAAAATATTTACCTTAAAATTTCTACATTATTATTTTGATGAAACTTTGAATTTTTTAATGTATTTTAAGCAAGGCGATCACGATCATCAAATTTACTTCGGTGAGTCCAATTTTTTTTAATGTAATTTTTTTTTAATGTAATTTATACAAACAAACAAACTTAAATTTTTTTTTTTTTTTTTTTTTTTTTTTTATCAGTACTATTATTGCAGCTGCACACGAAGGCATACTGCTTTTTTTAATGGTATTTCAGTTGAAACTTTATCACGCCTCACTTATTCCAAACAAAAAATGAATGGCTTCCCTATTGTTTAAGGGCGATGTATGTTGCCAAAACTTGACAAACAGTACGTGAATTTTCTTTTTAGAAATTGTAAAATTTGGAAGTTTGGCACCACGGTGATATAAACGCCATCTGTTTTTGTGGCTTCACATGTACTGGTATGGGAAGTAATTTTGATTAAAGCCACTTAATATATAAACACTTTTATGTATAACTTACACCGCCACAGTTCACACTTATTCATAAAATATACTTTAACTCTTTCGCTGCGTAATTCCGATATTTCCAAACGGTTTTGTTCAGATATGTCCAAATTACGCAGCGGAAAGTTAAAATAATTTGTAAATACATACAAAACCTTTTAATACATCTTTCTTATATTAACCAATAATAAAAAAGATACAGTTAATATAAGGAGGATGTATTAAAGGCCTTTGTGTGTATTTAAGAATTATTTTAAAGTATATTTTATGAAGAAGTGTGAACTATGATTGTGCATCAAAATGTCTATATATGAAATGGCTTTAATCAGAATTATTTCTCATACCAGTACACGTGAAGCTACAAAAATAGATGGCGTTTATGTCACCGTGATAATATTTCCAAAGCTTACAATTTTTAAAAAAGAAATTAGCGTACTGTTCGTTTGGAACGACAGTAAACTAGAGCTTATTCTATTTGTGTACATCTGCCGTTATATTGTGTTATAATGAGTGAGGAGTACCAGAAACTGGCAGTTATCAGGCCAACTAATGTAACCCATTGCTTTGACTTCCGTATTATTATTATTACCATCATCATCGGGATTCGAACCCCGAACTCGTTTACAGAAAAACGGTGTTACCCACTGAGCTACCGGCGCTGGCTAAGATTGGTTTGAGAAGAGAGGACTGAGGCACTTAACTTTAGATAAAAAATCCACTCGACCTTTTTCCGTTCAAAACAATTTTCCGTTTTCTGTTAATTAACCAGTTGCTTATCCAACCGCGCGTTTTCCCACACACCCAAGAGTGTGTAATTTTATTTACCAACTTTGAATGAGGGCTCTTTTTATAAAAAAAATATTTGGAAATCGAGATAAATAACCCGCAGTGTTAACTCGAAACCAGTAGTTTTACGCTATGAAAAACTTAAACAAGTTAGTGAAACACGATATAATTCGTTTGAAATAGTGTGTGTGTGTGTGTGTGTGTGTGTGTGTGTGTGTGTGTGTGAAAAGCTACTTCCTAAATGATCTATTCACCACTTTATCTGTATATATAGTCCCTAAAAGTTTACTTACAACGGATGTTAAACTTATAGATCTAAAGTTCTCAGTTTTCTTTCTATGGCTTTTTGAAAGACCGATGTAACATTGGCGGTTTCTCAGTCTCAGTCAGTCCCCAATTCGTGGCTCGCGAGCAAACATGTTGCTCGCAGAGGGCTACGTCGTAGCCAATGTCACAACACTGCTTCCCATTGATCAACAAAGTTAAGCGATATTGGGTCGGATAGTAGTTGGATGGGAGACCGTCCTCTGCGTCCAGATTATGTAGCGACCGTGGTTCGGATCCCACGTAAATCAGTAGGTCCCCTCCGTTATATGACCTTAAATGTTGCAAAGGACATTAAACAACCCCATCATTACTTTACTGTTGCTCGCAGAGCTACTTCAAGTGATTCACGAGAGCTCAGTAATAAAAAAATAAATACAAAATACTCGAATAAAATCGAATTTTCGCGCTAACTCGAACTGTTGCTATTCAGTTCGCTCAGGCAGAACATGCATTCAAGTATGCTGCAGCCGCTCAACTTGCGTTGCCAGAAAGTGTTTACTTTGACACTGTCTTCAAAAGATCATGAAAGATTGAGAAACAGTTTGCTGACTTTAATGTTATTCAAACCAGTGGCCACTTTCACTTTTAACCCATTTATGGACAGTGATATTTGTGCAACCGCGACTTAGATAGGAAGTGTTTTCAAACTAAACATTTTGATATTGAAATGAAGATAATCACACTTTAAACCGATTTGAGATTAAAAGCCAGATCATCGCAGACAGAATTCTGGACACTAGTACAGGCAAACAAATTCCCTCTGTTGAAAGAAACTTTTCAGCCACTAAGGGTTTGTTTCGGATCTGTACATACAAGTACAAATCGAGTTTTACTGACGATCATCTTAACGATTGTATGTGAATTGCGGTGACTCAATACATTTCGAACTTCCATAAGTTGACGAATGAAATAAAGTACCAGATTTTCAATTAGGAGTAGACCAACATTCATATTTAGGACTTCCAAAATATCGATGTGGCACCACATATTTTGAACTTTTAAAGTAACTCATAGCCGAAAAAAATTGTTGTGGACCGCTAGTCTAGGGTAGGTTCCTTCCGCCAACTGGTTTATCAGAAATTATGTGCAGTGGTAAACGATCTTTCTTTTACTTTTTTAACATCTTGATACATAATCGAACTCCTGAAAGTTGTTTAGTTTAATCTTAAATTATCACTTGCTTATCATCATACCGTTCTCCATTTTCACCCATTAGAGAACTTACATCGATTATTTTATATTTTCTTATGCAGTACATGACTACACCACGAGTCTAGAATAAATGAGACAATTTACAACTAAAATTATATTTTTCTATACTGATTCTAGACTTTATACCCCCTGTAGAATCGTTTGGGTTGCTTTCAACCGTTGCTATATTCTTTTTGTAAACACATTTCATTTACTACTTTTGTATTTCTCTCCCCAAAATCTCTCACAAATTTTTAAAGTTACGTCCTCGAAATGTTTAGCATAACCAAGTTTTCAATTTACTCGGTTTTGATGCTGTTTGTTAACTCCTTTTAATTGGAATGAAGACACACTGCGGTCTTTTATTTGAGTGGAGAGTTTTATATTCACTCACCTTAATAACCGTATTGCAGTTAATCCACAAATTCTCCATAGTTTCCATATTTAGCTCTCCTGCCCAGTCTTTTCGCTGTGCATCCTCGGTTGATTGCAGGCTGACCTCTTCAAATCCTGCGTGCATAGTAAAAGTCCATTCGAATTTCTTTCAATATTCATATCAGTTCAAATTTTAGACTGAAAAAGGTTTAGAAAACATATATTTTATAGTACAACAATTTTTAATACTACCTCACACTTATTATGTAGCATGAACGTCATTTCCAGTTGAAATAAAATTGGCATGAAGGACGGACTTCAATTTGAAGGGGGCGCTGGATAGAAAAGCTTGGGAAACGCTGCTGTAACCTACATTTTCACTTCTATAGTTTTGTTGTTATAGTATACACATTTATCTCTGCAAAAGGATTAAATCTAGTAATTTGTTGTCCCTTTTGAACTGAGGAATCATCGTACGGAACATCTGAAAGGTTGAAAGGTATTTAAATATATATATATACACACTTTGGTTAACCTTGGTTTGGCTTCCGCCCGAACTGTTTATTCTGACGAAGGTCAAGCTCGTCACTCCACCTTAGACCTACAGTTAACGTGGAACTGAACCACGCCCCACCGTAGCCAGCGCCTTAACCACTAGGTTACCCAGGGTATCCATTTATCTACCAACCACTTTCTTTATTGTGTGGAAGGATGAACAGCTGGGTTTTGCTGCGCGCCGTCTGCCGTCACCGGGTCTAGATCCCGGGGCCGATGGATTCATAGTCAGCGACACTAACCACTACACCACCGAGGCGTGTGTGTATATATATATATTTATTATAAACAAGTTTTATTACAGATTATTTATATGTTCACATTTCATCAGAACTAATATCAAATTTGAAAAATCTTTATTCAGAAAAAATACAGGCGAGTGACAGAGTTTTACAATTTTTAGATATTTAATGTCATTAATACGAGAGAGACATATTCACAGTACTCTAATCTGAATATTCCGTTGGAAGCATGGAAGCTTTTTATGCAAAATTAATGGCATTTAGTTTATTTATCACAAAGTGAAAGTGGCAAATGGGAACCATTACACAATGGTAAAAATGGCAGTAGTGAACTTGTACATCAGTAGGAACTAATGAAGTACCTTTATAGTGATTTGCAAAATACACTTAGTGATGAAGCCTGCCTCTGATATGCATGAGAATTACATTCCATACATCTGCTCTTTTGAAAGTGCATTTCTTGCAGTTTTTATTGTATAGTTAGGGTTTGTGTATAAAATCCCTGGACAGTCTGGTGTCATAACGATGGTGTATTTGATGGGGATGTTTGCTCTTTGAATGGGGGATGTATGTTGATTTTCATTGATAACTTTGATCATAGTGACAGCAACATTGAATATGTATAAGTCATTTAGTTTTAAAATATTTAGCTCTTTAAACATTGGGGAAGTGCGACTTTCTGTTGTCGTTATTCGTGTGTGTTTACAAACAATTTTTTATGAATTACTTCCAAAGGATGTTTTATACATTTCTTTGAGCTACCCCGTTATAATGCAATATAATAAAATGTGGATGGATGAAGGAATAATATAGGGTAAGGAGTGTGTTTTGAGGAAGGATCTTTTTTAAGTTTAAATATGAAAACAAATCAGTACACGACTTTCGAAATTTATTTTTTGTCCAAATTAATGCCAAGTAATGCGCCTTGGTGGTGTAGTTGTTAGCATCGCTGACTACAAATCCATCGGCCCTGGGTTCGGTTCCTGGTGACGGCAGGCGGCGCGCAGCTAACCCAGCTGTTTATCCTTCCACAGAATAAAAATTGGTTGGTAGATAAATGGGTACCATGAGCATGGGCGTCGATTGCGATGGGGAGGCAGGGGACGTCCCCCAACTTTCGTGGATGAATTGCTATAAATGCTAACTATTAATGGTACCTAATAAGACGTTATATGTCGTATTATATGCATATGCAAATGTAATAGCAATATTATAAATTATTGTCATGAACACCAGTTTATATTTATTATGGAATTTAGCAGTCAATTTGCATTTTAATAATTGCACGTAGCATTTGTGTGTTCTTGGTAGAAATGATGATAATTTGGGCTTGCGAAATTTGTCTATAGAAAAATACCCACATTTCCATATATCCAAACATGTGTGTGATATTATGTTACATGAAAGGTTAAATATTATAAATAGTTTGTATTGCGTTTCTTATTTCTGCAAAAAAAAAAAAAAAAATTTAAATAAAGAAAGACAAAATGATTAAATACAATTGAGTTTTTTCAACATGCTGAGAAAAATACAAAAAACGGGTAAATGGTAAATTACGACATTGATATATTACACGCAACAGCTACTCAGAATATTGTTTGATTCGCTGTTTGAAGGCGAAGTGTCCTCCCCACTATTTCAAAGCAATCGACGCCCCCTGACTCTGAGTACTCTCGTAGTTAAGACGCTGGGCTGCTAATCGGGAGGTCGTGAGATTGAGTTAGTGAAAGGACTTAATTATTTCTGACCGCCCGTGGTGGGGCGTGGTTCGGATTCCACGTTAAGCTGTAGGTCTAAGGTGGAGCACCAAGCTTGACCCTCGTCAGAATGAACAATTCGGGGGGTAGCAAAACCAAGGTTAACCTAGTACTTTAACCTCATTCACCCTTGCAATAGTAGTATTTCCAATTTTTATTTGACAGTTTATATTAATAGGTTTTGTGGTAACAATCGTATAAGACGACTTTGTCAGGTTCAATAAAAATTTATTAGCACACATCCATTTATACACATTTTCTAATCGCCTGTTCGTTTCATTTATCATAAAGTCTGAGTTATGATGGAAAGAAGCAAGTGTGGTATCATCTGCGTATTGTACGCAGTTTAATAGGGTTGAGAGATTAAAATCTTTGACATGAATTAGAAAAGAGTAATGACCAAAAATAGATCTTTGTGAACTCCACTAGCTAGCATCGCCTTGTCGGATAAATTATATCTTTTAGTCTTATGTACTGATGACTATTTGACAGATATGATTTAAACCAATCGAGGATATTTCCTCTTATTCCATATATGTGAAATTTATTGAGTAACATTTCAAAGGCGAAAGTGTATCAAAGGCGTTTGACAAGTCGAGGAAGATCAAGGCAGTGTTTTTTGCTGTTTAGGTTCTGATACACATTTTCTAATATCATGTTTATGGCATCTTCTGTTGTATGTCCTCCTCTAAACCCAAATTGTTTTATAGTTAAAATATCGTATTTGATGAAGAATTTAGCAAGTTTATCGTACACGATTTTTTCAAATACTTTAAAGTTGGCAATACGGAAATGGGGGCAATAATTTTACGGAATGTTTGGGTTTCTCGACTTAAATAGAGGGCGTACTCTGGTTTCCTTTAGACTGTCAGAAATATACCTAGTGTTACTGATTCATTCATTAGTTTACCAAGTGATATTGCATTTTCATCGGATACTAATATTTTGTACATTTTTACCGGGATCGTATTGATGTCAATCTTTTTTTTAGATTTTTTATTCCTATCGTATGGTAGGATTAGATCAAGAAAATGAGTTTGGATTTGGTTGTGGTATGTACTGTCGGTAGTGAATATCTGTAATTCGGATCGAGGCTGAAGTACTGGAGCCGATATTTGCAAAGTTGTTTATTAAATTGGCTTTGGAGTCGCTAAGAATTTTCGCTGCGAAGGAGAACAAGGTATTTGTTTTAACTGTGTTAATTAACTCTTTCAGGCTGTTCCACAGCTTTTTTAGCAATGATGATCTGCCTTTGCGTTTTTAATGACTGCATTAAGTCTGTTGCAGTAATTTTTTGTATGTCTGTTCGGTAATAATAATATTTTTCCATAACTTAAAGAGAGTATGTTTGCGTTTAATACTCACAGTGAGTGCTGGGGTGATCCATTGGTGGTTGTATTTAGCTTTAGATATTACTTTTGATTTAAAAGGAAAATTTAAGTGTGCTTAAGAATGTCATGGTTACGTTCCGTTATTCTCGTCCAGTCAAAAGCCGTTATTTCTCTCAGGAACTTTAATTTGTTATTATAGCTGTAAGATCTATAGTCAACTTTTATAGTTTCCTTTGCTGATAAATGGGTGATTCGCATGGTGTATGAAGGCAAGTGATTTGTGATATTTAATGTAATTATACCCAAGATGCAGTTAAGCGGAGACCACACCCAGATCTGATCTAGCAGAGTCGAATTTCTAATGTCATTGTGAAGTCTAGTTGGCTTTGTAATAGCTAATTTAAAACCACTTGCAGCCATGATGTTGTGAAGGAAGCTCGCGTTATTATTTGAATATTCTTTTAGTTTAATTAAAAATTAAATTAATAATTATATTATAAAATCTTAAAATTAACAATTACAGAATTTGAAGGACTATGAGAATAGCAAAATTATAACATAACAGGACTATAAAATTTCCAGAGAGCACAAATGTACTCAATGAAAATTTACTTTTTTTTTTTTTTAATTATTATACAAGTTATCAAATTATGTTTCATAAATTAATATACATTTCAGAACGTCAAAGTGAACAAAAAAGTTCGTATGAACATAAATCCGCAATCGCTTCGTTTCCAAGATACATTGCTTTTTTGCCGACGACGATCCAATTAAAGTGAAAGTCATTAAAGTTTATCAAAGTTTATTTACAGCAAGTGCTCAAAATGGTTTCCCTGAATCAGAGTGCATACGTGGGCGGCATGGTCCCGTCGCTTGGCCACGGAGGTCTCCAGACCTAAACGCAATTGACTTTTTCTTGTGGGGTTATTTCAAAAATCTTGTTTATGCGAGAGAAGTTAATAACGTAGATGAATTGTGGCACGTATTCAAGATTATCCAGAAACAATACGTAACCATGTAGGTGCTTTCGAACGTATGCGGCAAAATTTTCAACGACTCGAAGCATATATTCTGATGCGGGGAAACCATTTTGAACACTTGTTGTAAATAAACTTTGATAAACTTCAGTGACTTTCATTTTAATTGGATCGTCCTCGACAAAAAAGCAATGCATCTCAGAAACGATGCGATTGCGAATTTATGTTCATAGGAACTTTTTTGTTCACTTTGACGTCCTGAATATGCATATTAATTTATGAAACAATTTGATAAAACACTGTATATAAGAGTAATTATATATAAGAGCAACGATACATAATGATAGGTTATGTAATGATGGATTTACTTAACAAACGAGTTATGATGAAGGCAGTTCTATTTGTAGATGGCGCCGAAAGTTGTCGAAGTCATGTTGAATATGAATCGACACTCTTTGTCCTTCCTGGGACTTACAGACATATTTTATACCGTCCCATACATAATAGGAAATTTTTTATTATTTTTTAATAGCTTATAAAAATTTATTTTCTGTATTCACAGAGTGATTCATTAATATATATTAGGTCTGCTATTTATAATTGCACTTATTTCCGATTTCTACGGCCGGTCACTCAATTTCAAGATTCTTTTAGAGATTAAATTCTGAAAAGGTAAAATAGAGAAAAATGCGCTTAAGATTATATATATATATATATATATATATATATATATATATATGAATAGAAACGACATAAGTATTAAGGAACGTTTCTGCACACGAGGAGGAGAGATAACGAATAAATGAAAAATGAGGCGAACCGCCCGGGAATCGAACCCAGGGCCTTCCAATTGCCGGTTGGACGCGCTACCATTATGCTACGGACCTCGATTAATCACAAATCGAAATTCTCCCACGTAGGGCAGAAACCAATGCCCTGAGAGGGCACCCTCGCAAATCGTGAATATGCGCATATAACTGCAATGACCACGCAGTATATAAATGAATAGAAACGACATAAGTATTAAGGAACGTTTCTGCACACGTGGTCATTGCAGTTATATGCGCATATTCACGATTTGCGAGGGTGCCCTCTCAGGGCATTGGTTTCTGCCCTATGTGGGAGAATTTCGATTTGTGATTAATCGAGGTCCGTAGCATAATGGTAGCGCGTCCAACCGCAATTGGAAGGCCCTGGGTTCGATTCCCGGGCGGTTCGCCTCATTTTTCATTTATTCGTTATCTCTCCTCCTCGTGTGCAGAAACGTTCCTTAATACTTATGTCGTTTCTATTCATTTATATACTGCGTGGTCATTGCAGTTATATATATATAATATATATATATATATATATATATATATATATATATATATATATATATATTCCACAATTAAACACGTGAAATGAATGCATGATGCAAACCCACAAGGTAAAAGAAAAAAATATTTATTTCAAGGCCTTCCGTGTATTCAGCAGTACACCTCGTCAGGGAATTGTACTGCTGAATACACGAAAAACCTTGAGATAATTTTTTTTTTCCTTGTGGAATTGCATTATATATAATATATATGTATATATGTAAAACTTACAAGACACCCCGCATTGCCATGAAACATGCTACAGTAACGAAACATAACCGATAGAGCAGAAAAAATGGTGCAAGCAGCTATGTATCATTTTGAAAATATTAGAGAATAACAGTTATGACACTATGAAGATGTTACTAGGCCTATCATAGCTTACACCATTTGGATCTTAATGTAGGTTAAATGCCCGGTTAGGTCAACTGATTGCCTAGTTAGGTCTGTACGCTCTTGATGATTGGTTAGGTTAAGTCGTGATATTTTCCTAAGTTTTAACGAAAATATCACAACTTAACCTAACCAATCGTCAAGGGCGTACAGTTGACCTAACCGGGCATTCAATTGACCTACATTAAATATCTTATTTTCAACAAAATCGGAAACAGTACATGAAACGGAAAAGATCCAAATGGTGTAAGCTATGATAGGCCTAGTAACATCTTCATAGTGCCATAACTTTGTTATTTTCTAATTTTTTCAAAATGATACACAGCTGCTTGCACCATTTTTTCTGCTCTATCGATTGATATATGTTTCGTTACTGTAGCATGTTTCATGGTAATGCGGGTGTCTTGTAAAGTTTTACCTATATATAATATATAAAGTGGTACATTTATACATATATTTTCGTTTGTAAGAATACGCAGAGAAAATACACGCTGATCGTATCATATTTTTTTGCTGCAAAGCGCCTCTCCTTTGACACGTTTTGCACCCGTCACGGAAACGTGCTACACAAGATAAACTATTCCTTTCCGGAATTATTTCACGACTTCAGAAGAATTTTTCAGACGAGGCAAAATTTTAGCATTACATGAACAAAATCGAATTTCATAAGGTCGACGTTCGACTTCATAAAAATATGGATTACAGAGTTCAAACTCATTTCAGATTTTAAGTGAAAATAAATGATTGACCTGATCTCACCTGACCTAATCTAGCATGACCTAACCTGACCTAATTTAAACAACTTTTTAGTATTGACATTATGCATATTTCTACTACCCGAAATTTTATATGTATTTATAAATCCTAATTCATTATAAGAACAATGAGCTAATATAGTTTAGTTGTAATTATGAGGAAGTGAAAAAAAGGTAGGTGTGTGTGTGTGTGTGTGTTTGTCCGAACGAAATTGAAGTATAGAAGTTAGCTACGTAACAGGAATTATCATTTTTAAAGTTGCATAAGGTAAATACACGGAGGTTTTAAAGATATTAAGCAGTACATAAAAACAATACATACATTTTACTCATTCTCCATACGAGGCCCTCCGAGGAAGAAATGGCTAAGCGACAAAAGTTAAAAACGCTAGAAAACGCATTTAAAGTTGTACTAATTTGAAATTGCAATAACTTTTGAACTTTTTGCAGATATTTCGACGAAATACCTTCAAAAAGTTAAAAAGTTATGGCACTTTCAAAATAGTACAACTTTGCGTTTTCTGACGTTTCTTACTCCTGTCGCTTAGCCACTTCTTCCAAGGAGGGCCTCGTATATTGTTCATGCATAAATATTTATAGCTTGATAATTCCTTACTTTTATCGTAGTTTGTTAAACGCGATACTCAAGTCATTCAATTACTGGACAATGACTGTATTTAGTCAAGCCGTGCGTGTAAAGAATGCATCAACATTTGGAACAGAAGAACTTCAGTTTCCCAATATATTTTTATAATTTTTGCAGGTGTTCGGTTGAAAATGGTTTGTCGAAACAGATGTCTAAACCAGCGTTTTCATGTATTATTATTATAATATTTATAACTGAAAACTTTTACAGAATTTTAGTATAATATAATATATAACCTTGGTTAACCTTGGTTTTGCTCCCCTCTCGAAATGTTCATTCTGACGAAGGTCAAGCGTGTTGCTTCGCCTTTATATATAACTACAGAAGAAGGGAGACAACAATACAGACAGTTGAATAACGAAGTGGGAAGAGAAACTGATAAAACAAGCGAGATGTGGCTTGAAGAGTAGTGCAGGGAAATGGAGGAATTAGAAAGGAAAGGAAGAACTGATTTAATGTACCAAAAAGTTAAGGACATAAATAGATGGAAAGGAAGTAACTTGGGAGTGCGAGAAATAGAGGGGAGAAATGAAGAAAAACTGAAAAGACCAGAAGATATAAGGAAGAGATGGATTGAGTATACTGAAGAACTATGATAAAGAGAACAAACCTAATAACATCGAAATGGAGGAAGCAGATGAGGTGGAAGTAGATTGTATGGGACCGGACACATTGGAAAGAGAAGTGAGATGGTTGTAAAAGACTAAGAAATAGCAAGGCCCCAGGACCAGATGATGTACCAGCAGAACTTCTGAAAAGTCTTGAAGGTAATGCTAGAGGAGGAGGTGAATGTATTGTGCGGAAACATGTATGAAAGTGGAGACTGGCCCGCTGACTTCATGAGAGTCTATGATTACTATCCCTAAGAAACCGAGAGCCACCAAGTGTTCAGAATTTCAAACCATAAAGCTTGGTCAGCCATGCATCAAAAATAATGCTAAGGGTACTAACCAGAAGACTAACGAACGTTACTGAGCAGTACATTGGAGAGGATCAGTTTGGATTTAGGTCAAAATGCGGAACAAGAGACGCTATTGGTTATGAGAATGATGGGGGAGAGTGTGCTGGAACATGATCAGGAAATGTTTTTGTTTGTTTTATTGACTTTGAAAAAGCTTTTGACAGAGTCCAATGGAGGAAACTAATGGAAATATTGAATAATATTAATGTTGACTGGAGGGACCGTAGGCTGATAAAAAATCTATATCTTGGCCAGCCTGTACTGTGAATGTTAGAGTTGCAGGAGGAGAATCGGAGCCTGGATTGGTTGGGAGAGGGGTCAGGCAAAGATGCTCCCTGTCCCCCGCGTTATTTAACATCTATGCGGAAGCAGTGATAATAGCAGCACTCTCAGATCTGGAAGAGGGAATCAGAGTGGGAGGTAAATTGATCAAATCTGTAGGGTTTGCAGATGACAGGGCATTTGTTTGTAGTACTGAGGAAGGACTGCAAAGAATGGTCAATAGCTTCACAACAACGGCGGAAGAATTCGGAATGAGAATTAATGAGACCAAGACAAAGGTAATGAAAATTGCAAGGAGGAGCACAAATGAACCTAACGATAGGGAATCGGACTTTAGAAGAAGCTGAGCAGTTTAAATAGCTGGGAAGTTTATTAACCAACAATGGAGATTGCAATAAGGAAGTAAGATCTAGAATTGGTATGGGTAAGGTAGCTTTTGAAAGAGAGAGAGAGAGAGAGAGAGAGAGAGAGAGAGAGAGAGAGAGAGAGAGAGAGAGAGAGAGAGAGAGAGATACAAAGACAAGAGGAAGCCTCAAAGACCTTTCGGTCCACTCTGGGAGGTTCCTGTTATTAAAATTTTATTTTTCTTTCAACTATCCTAGCAGTAGTAGAAAACTGGATAGAAAAGTAGAAGGCTCTCTCCCCACCCTCCGCTCCCTCCCTGCCAGAGGCAGGTACGGAAAATGGTTGAAGAAAATACCTTGACCCTGGAAAAGTAGCCAAGGAAATTTTACAGGAAAATGGAGAATATATAAATAGCTCTATATTTAGCTTGCTCACAGAGACCGTGCAAGCGAACTCCTGCAGAGTTTGTTATGTTTTAATCTTAAACTATGAGAGTATTCAGTACTTTGTCTAGCCTATTTTTAAACACATTTACACTTTGACTGGAAACAACCTCTGAGGGGAAGTTGGTTCCAGATATTAACTATTTTATAGGAAAAGAAATTTCCGCAGACAGAGGTCCTAAATGTCTTTAGTTCCAGTTTAAACCCATTATTTCTTGTCGGATTGGCATTAAGTGAGAATAAGTTTCTGTAATCTACCCTGTCTATTCCTTTGAGCATCTTGAAGACTTGAATAAGTTGACCCCGTAACCTTCTCGTCTCTAAGCTAAACAGATTTAGGCGCTCCAATCTCCGTTGGTAGCTTTGCATTCTCATTGAAGGGATCAATTTTGTAGCCCTTGCTTATACTCTTTCTAACCTTTCTATGTCCTTCCTGAGGGATGGAGACCAAAACTGCGCACAGTATTCCAGTTGAGGTCTGACTAGAGAATTATAAAGAGACATTACAGTCTCCTTGTTCCGAAACTGGAACTGTCTTTTAATATAACCTAATAATTTTAAGGCCCTCTTTTCGACTTCTGCACAGTGCTTCGACGGTTTCAGATCGTTGCTGATATAGACTCCTAAGTCTTTCTCTAGATCGGTCTCAGTCAAGTTCCTTCCCAAGAGAGAGTAATCGGTCTTCGGGTTTTTATAACCTATGTGCATTACCTTACATTTGTCCAAGTTGAATGGCATCTGCCAAGTAGCAGACCATTCGCCCAACCTGTCAAGATCGTTCTGAAGTGTTCTTACGCCCTCCTCAGTACCTACACTACTTCCTAATTTCGTATCGTCTGCAAAGAGAGAGACAGAGACACAGAGAGAAGACTACTTACAGGTAAACTTAACTTGAAGCTGAAGAAAAGGTTAGTAAAAAGCTTGATATGGAGTGTGGTACTGTATGGAGCAGAAACATGGACACTGAAAAGAAACTCCTGGAAATTTTGAAATGTGGATTTGGAGAAGAATGTTAAAGATAAGCTGGAGGGAGCACCAAAGTAATGAGGAAATACTGCAACAGGTGAGGGAGGAAACTCATTAAGGTGATAAAAGACAGAAGAAATGGGTCGGACATGTGTTGAGAGGAGAAGGATCGTTGAAAGAGGTGATAGAGGGTAGATATGGAGGTAGAAGGCCGAGAGGAAGGAAAAGGAAAGCAATGCTGGATGATTTGAAGGCAGGCAGCGCAGGAGCTACCATGAGATGAAAAGGATAGCTCAGGATAGAACACTTTGGCGGGACACATGAGTTGGACCTGCCTGATAGACAGAACACGATGGATGGATGGATATAACTACTATAATTCGCCGAAAATGTGTCTGTCTGTCTGTCTGTCTGTAGAAAAACTAACATTTCTGAACCGATTTCGAGCAAACTTCGTATGGTGGATGGGAGTGATCAGTAATGAACAGGGGCGTACCGAAGGAGGGGGACGACAGAGGCGGTCGCCCCCCCCCTTTTGGCCTTGTACCGGTGTCTATTGATATGCTAATCTCTATAACTATGTACTGAAGTTTGTATACAGTTACAGAGATCTACAGAAGCTAAGGCTAAGAAATACCCTAAGATCCACTCTAAGGTTAGCCCAAGAGAAAGAAGAGAGCAGGGGGTTAAAAGAAGAGAATAAGGGGTTAAGTAAGTAGCAAAACCTATCACTCGTGGGTTAACATTCATTCAGAAAAAGAGAGAAAGACTCGCCATCATCATCCGCCGGCCACTGCCGACAAGTCAGAAAAATAGTCGAAGAGAATAGGAAAGGGGTGAAAGATGAAAAGACGTAAAATAAGAAAGTTCACAAACGATGCAAACACAGTCTTAACTCAAACACTGTCATACCATGCAAACTATAGACATACAAGTAAAGAGAGGATAAGAAAAGAAGAAAAAAAAAAGCATGAAGAGTATAACAAAAAGTGGGTTAGTTTACGTTACGAGCTACATCTAAGTGTGTGTTAGTCTAAATTTTTTTTAATATAATTTTGTTGCTGGCATATCACACGCTGGCATGTCACAAGCTGGTATTAATCGTCAACAGACTCAAAACTCGACCATTACCCCGAGGGCTCCTGTTACTAATTGTTTTAGTATTCTAAACTACGTTAATATTTATAAAGTGCCTATCTAAACGGTTTTTAAACATATTAACGCTGGTAGAGTTCACGACGGACGTGGGAAGATTATTCCATTTATCAATTACTTTAAACGTAAAAAAACTTTTTAGCGATGTTAGTAATGAAACGTTTGCCACGTAATTTAAATCTGTTATTACGAGTATTGCTATTATCGAAAATGAACAATGTCAAAATTTATGTTATCAACAATTTTGAAAACTTCAATAATCTCCCCCCTTAATCTCCTAGTTTCGAGTGAATGCAAGTCTAACTCTTTATCCTATCTTCGTACTTGTTGCATAGTGACGGAATTAGTTTCGTGGCGTGTCGCTGAACCCTTTCCAACCTATCAATATCATCACGCAAATACGGGCACCAAAACTGAACGGCATATTTTAAGTGAGGCCTGATAGAGACTTGTAAAGGGGCAATATAATATTTTTCGATTTAAATTCGAAATTACGCGCTATGAAGCCTAACATCCTATTAGCTTTTGCGCAAGATTCCAGGCGCTGGTTCCTAACTTTTAAATCTTTAGATATGCGTACGCCTAAATCTACTTCCTCGTCAACGCTCGCTAACTGTATATCATCCATCGTGTACGTGTAATTGTTGTTACGAGAACCTATATGCAAAATTGTACATTTATTTACGTTAAATTGCATCTGCCACTTATCCGTCCACTCCATAATCCTATTTATATCGTCTTGGAGTCGGTTTCTATCGTCCACATTAAGAACTTTACCGCCTATTTTAGTATCGTCCACGAATTTTGACACGTGACTGGTTAAGCCTACATCTATGTCGTTAATGTAGATTACGAATAGCAATGGGTCTAACACTGAACCCTGAGGGACACCACTACCTATAGCCAACCACCCCGATTCCCTACCATTAACAACGACACTGTTTCCTGGCACGAAGCCATTCCTCTAACCAGTTAGCTACCTGACCTCGTATACCGTGCGCTTTAACCTTCGCAATTAATCTATGCGAGACTGTATCGAACACTTTTTTAAAGTGTAAATAAATAACGTCAGCCGCTCTATGCCTATCGTATTCGCACACTATTTCGTTATTATAAAACTCCAACAACTTAGTTTAACAAGATTTATGGCGTCGAAACCCATGCTGACTACTATTAATCAAGTCGCGACTTTCTCAGTGATCGACGATACGATCCCTAACTACGGATTTCCAAAAATCTGCAGACAACTGACGTTAAGCTAATAGGCCTATAATTGCTAGCTATTGCGCGGTCGCCTTTTTTAAAAATGGGCGTAACGTTAGCTAATTTGAGGTATTCAGGAATAATCCCCGTTTTTAGAGACTTGTTAAATTTTTTTGTTAATGGGCCTACGATAACGTCTTTCAAATGTTTCAAATCTCTAGGATAAAGCGCGTCAGGGCCTGGAGCTTTGCTAACTTTTAGCTTATCGATATAATGCGTAATCTCACCCTCGTAAACAGTTATTTCATCCAAAATAGTCTTGCTACTAAATGGAACGATATCGTCCACGTCGGAGACATTATTTACGTCTTCTACGTAAAAACTGTCGCAAAAAAGTTGTTAAAAATACCCGCCATCGCCTGAGGGTCGGAAGCCAAAGCGCCGTTAGCGTCCACTAGAGGGCCTGTGTTATCTTTTATCGGCTTACGATTATTGACGTAGTCAAAAAACGTTTTCGGATTATGTTCACTATCTGCAGCTACAAGTATCTCAAAATTACGCTTAGCATTCCAAACGATTTTTTAACCTGACGTCTGAGCTCGATATATCTATTAAAGTTAGCTACCGTGCCATTGCGCTTATTAAGTCTATACGCTCTGTTACGCTCATTTATAAACTCGCCTGTTTCTCTAGTCCACCACTTGGGCCTACCATACCATGATTACTAGCGCGCTTGGGCCTGCGGGGAATAAACTCCTTTTCGATATTCAAAAGACTTTCTTTAAACGCTTCCAAATGAAAATTTGCGTAATTACCCATAAATAAATTACCCATTACTCTCATCCTATCCGCAAAACTATCAAAATTAGCCCTACGAAAATCACGGACTTCTATTACGTTACTATCCTTACTGTTTTCTATCAGTAGCTTAAACCTAATAATTTGGTGATCACTACATCCCAAACTCTAGAGTTAATGACACGACTGAATCTAAGACGCCCACTTCAGCTATAAAAGTATCATAATATGTGAGGCTGGAACTCACGGATTTAATACTAAAAAACAGAAGAAAACTGAAAGGATAAAAAATCTTCGTCATTGACGACGTATGTGAGGAAACACGTAAAATTCGTAAAGAAAAGCTTCCTAAACTCATAGAAGCGAGGAGAATCGGGAAAGTTGCCTACTCGCTTGGAGCAAAGTTAATTATTAAAGAAAGAGAGACTCCTCCAACGTGGAATACTTCGGTCAAAGGAGTTCACCTTGTTAGTGAAGAAGCATTCGAAGCTATGAGAACTACGAAAACGCCAGCCGACAGTCGGCACACAGGAGGCCTGCGAATAACTCCTCATACAATCTCAACAGTCGACTTTCCCATTCTCGGCTCAACTGGGCGGTAACCCCTTATTCCCGTATTCTGTATTTAGTGAAATTGTTTGAAAACTACTGTTAAATGGCTTTCATCGATAAAGACTTTCATAGTATATATGCCGATATTAATCATTTCAATTCATTACCAAAAAATTCTGTATCCAGTTTAGAGAATCTAGAACAGGAATCTGGTGTAGGCAATTGCATGGTCTCATCGATAGATGAGTTTAATGCCTTTGTATTACAAAAAGATATTTATAAAAATCTTTCAGTGCTAAATCTAAACATTCGAAGCTCACCTAGGAACTATAACTACTTATTGGCCCTTTTGAAAACTTTTACGGTCAAATTTAGTGTTATAATTCTCACGGAAACCTGGTTAAATAGTAGTATTAAAAAACCTATATAATATAAATAATTACGTCGCTTATCATATGTAAGAGATGGTCAGATTGGTGGGGGTATCTCTGTGTATGTGCATCAAACTTAAGACTCTAACGAAGTATTTTCTCTCAGTTATAATAGTGACAATGAAAACCTGATTGTGAATATAAAAGACAAAAGTAATGTATATTCTGTCCATGCAATATATATACCAACTAATACTAATATCAATAGCTTTTTAATTCACTTCGATAACATGTTATGCAACTTTCATAAATCGAATGCCATAGTTGTGGGTGACTTCAACATCAATTTGCAATCTGAAGCAATCTCTCAGAAAGAATTCATTAAGTTTAAAAATTTATATCTCAGTTATTTTATTACCAAACCCACTCGAGTCTGCAGCTATGGCAATCGAATAACAATCTACGATTGATAATATATTTGTAAATAGCAATGCCCTCGTAAATTCTGGAATTATAACCACTAACATCAGTGATTATTTTCCTACTTAAACGCTATATTCAATAACATTGTTGCGGACAAAACAACTATTAATTACAGAATATTCTCAGAGGTTAACAAAAGAAAATTTATTGGGGCTGTAGAAAATACTCGACTCGACTGTGACGAACCTTTAAATGACCCAGATCATATGTTTCAGTTCTTCTATGACACCTTATTCCATATTTTTAATATTTTCTTTCCTTTAACTAGAAAAACAGTTTCGCCCAAAAGTGTCGCAAATCCATGGATCACTCCAAGAATTATCACTTCAATAAAGAAGAGATAAATTATTCAAATTGCAATTACAGAGCAAACTTCCTAAAATACAATATACTCAATACAGAAACAAATTAACTAAAATAACAAAATTACAAAATATAACTATTATAACAATCAATTTTCCAAACATAAAGGAGACATGAAAAACACTTGGACAACCATAAACAATCTTCTCGGAAAACAAATTAAGAAAAATTCAATAGAGAAATTAAATGTTGATAAAGAAATTACTGATGATACTACTATTGCAGACTCGTTAAATGCACATTTTACTTCAATAGCGGATAAGCTTCGCTCACAATTAATAAATAATGATCACTTACCTCCAGAATATATGCAACCCGGCCCACTAAATTCATTTTCTTTTGTTCCTGCTACCTCTACTGAGGTCCAGAATATTATTGGTAAATTAAAAAATACAAAAAATAACATTCATAACATTCCTGTACCTATATCGAAACTTGTTAAAGATAAGAAAATAAAAACCCACTCTAATAGACAGAGTTTATTTCCACGACAGTTTCGACGCCCACTGGCATCCCCCTCGGGTGGATACAGAAACACGAATGAACCAAAACAAGAGGGAAAAACAGTCCAGGTACCGACCGTTAAGAAATTCGCACCTAGGTTAGATCCCATTCTCCCGACACCGGAAGGGCATTTTCATTAAGTACATTCGCGCAAATTTAAAACTATCTTCATGTTCTAAACATACAGATTCCATTATATTTTTTTTTTTACATAATTATTGAATTTATTATTAATTTTATTACATTTAATACTGCATAATTATTTTTTATCACGCCAGCCAAAATAATCATGCTATAGATTGGGAATCAAGTAAGGTACTTTATAAATGTAATAATTATGTCAAAAGAAAAATAATAGAATCTGTGCGTATAGAAAAAGTAGATAATTTTAATTTGTGCGAAGGTACTTATAAGTTAGACCCTTTAATGAGATTCTTGGTCAAAAAATCCCTTACGGAGTCGTGGGAACGTGTTCGAACCTAAGTGTGAATTTCTTAAATGTCTCTGGATTGGAATGTTTCCTTACTCGCCTTTAGTAAATGTAATAATGGAAGTAATAAATATGGAAATAAATATAAATGCAACAGATGTAATAATAAAGGTATTATAATAAATTTAATAATTAGGGTAAAGGTAATAATAATAAATGTAAAAAAAATGTAAATGTAATAATAAATGCAGTAATTATGTCAAAATATTAGAATCTATGTTTAGAACAAAAGATAGTTTTAATTTGTGGGAATGTACTTATAAGCGGACCCTGTAATAAAATGCCCTTCCAGTGTCGGGAAACGGTATCTAACCTAGGTGCGAATTTCTCTGGATTGTTTCCTAATCGGCTTTTTTCATTCGTTTTTCGGTTTATAAGTTCTGTATAATAAACAATAATGTAATAACCAATGTAATAATAAATTTATAATTTCTGTAATAAATAATTATGCAGTATTAAATGTAATAAAATGAATAATAAATTCATTAATTATGTAAAAAAAAATATAATGGAATCTGTATGTTTAGAACAGGAAGATAGTTTTAAATTTGCGCGAATGTACTTAATGAAAATGCCCTTCCGGTGTCGGGAGAATGGGATCTAACCTAGGTGCGAATTTCTTAACGGTCGGTCCCTGGACTGTTTTTCCCTCTTGTTTTGGTTCATTCGTGTTTCTGTATCCACCCGAGGAGGATGCCAGTGGGCGTCGAAACTGTCGTGGAAATAAACTCTGTCTATTAGAGTGGGTTTTTATTTTCATATTTTGACCTTCACGTAGAAAAAAGTGAAGTTTTTTGCATTTATTGTTAAAGATAAGATATCTGTAAACTTTGGCTAAAATTATCAAAAAGTATTTCCAAAGGAATATTCCCATCAATGCTAAAAACTGGTTGTATAACACCCCTTTTTAAAGGGGGTGATCCTACACTAGCAACAAATTACAGGCCGGTGTGTTCATTATCTGTGTTCAGCAGTTTTTGAAAAAATTGTAAAAAGTAGAATGCAGCGATATTTACAATCCTACAATTAATTATCTCCAAATCAATATGGCTTCCGTAATAATAAAACAACGGAAATGGCTATTCTACTTAATAAATTATATTGTTACGGCTTTAGAGGAGCAATCAGTGATTGGTTTAAAAGTTATTTGTCCAATAGATATCATTTTGTATCAGTAAACAAGTTTTGCTCAACTAAAGCGCTTGTCAAACATGGTGTACCACAGGGCTCAGTTCTGGGTCCACTGTTATTTTTATTATACATAAATTACCTTCCACGTTCATCTGATATACTGAACTTCATAATGTTTGCAGATAATACGAATGTCTCTTTTTCTTGCAAAGATGTTAATACAGCTAAGAATATATTTGATTCAGAATTCATCAGTGTAATGAAATGGTTGACCACCAATAAACTCTTCCTAACTTCCAGTAAAACAAATTTCATGATTTTTACTAATAAAAGAAATGTATATCTTGATGAACTTAATGTTAATGAAATCGCCATAAAGGAGTGTACTGTAACAAAATTTCTTGGTGTAATGCTAGATAAGAATTTGCAATGGAGTGATTATATCACGAAAAAGACCAAGGAGTGTTGATATAATGTTTAAACTTAGAAATGTAATCCCTAAACAAGTTTTATTGACTATCATACTTTTGTTCTTCCTTATACAACATACTGTACCCAGTGATGGGCATCGATACATGAAAATCGCTAAAGCGATACCGATACATGAAGAACGTCTTAGGCGATGCCGATACGCCGATACTTTCTAGATGTCTTAAGCGATACCGATACCGATACCGATACCGATACATGTATCGCCGGTACATTTTTATAATTATTCATTTAATATGTAGGTATTAGATGATATTGTTTATACTAGTAATTTGTGCGCACTGTAAGTAAAATCAACGACATTTTAATGGGTTTTATAGATGTAAATAAAACAATTGCTTTATTTAATGAAAGTATGTTTTAATTTTGTAGGATACATGAATGACTGAAAATATTACACTAACAATTAAAAGTAATTACTATTACCCTTCAAAAATACCAGCTGGCTAAATATTTAAAAATTCTTATTAATGTATCGATGTATCGATTTTTTTTCGATACATTTAAGAAAATTGACCTTAGCGATACCGATAAATCGATACTTTTGTCAAGTAGCTAAAGCGATACCGATATCGATACGTATCGGCGATACATGTATCTAGATACTGCCCATCACTGACTGGACCCTTGTTTGGGGAAACTCCGCTAACAACACATTAAATGGTATCTGTCATCCAAAAACGAGCAATAAGGTTATTATCTGATGCTGATTTCCTTGATCACTTTAGTGCATTATTTAAAGAGCTAAACCTACTAAAGCTCAACGATATAACCAAACTGGCACATTTTATTTTAATTTACAAGTATAAGAACAAAATCATTGATTTGCAATGGGTAAATGGATACTTTGTAACTCAAAGAAATCCACTCGTATCAGTCCAAAAATAGATCAAAGCTTGTTATACCTCAATTTAGATTGTCTTCATCTCAAAAACTATCCATTTTCATTGGATTGAAACTATGGAATGACTTGCATGCCGATATAAAAAATATTTTGTATGTAAATTTGTGTAAAACAAAGTTGAAATCCTGATTAATAATGGGATACTAACAAAAATCTAGGATTAATGTCCACTAATATTGTCCATTAATATTTTAATACATGTTTTAACCCTTTAAGGACTGACGGTACAAATTGCTAACGTTTCAAATACACGCATTTATAACTTAACCCTACAAAACATTCAGGACTTAAAGGGTTAACTATTAATAATACTTATTTACTTATTTATTTCTTATTATTAATTAATAACAACTAGCTGCTTATTTTTAATAAGAGCCCAGTAAAGCCTAAAGCTTAAGGGCCAAATTAAATAAAATAAATAGTCGAGCTTCACACTTATTCATGTCATTGTAAATTGAAAAAATGTATTTATTTTATTATTAATAAAGGTTATTCTATCTATCTATCTAACTCTCGCCTACTTCCAAACCTTCGACTATATTTTCGTCGTTCGTCATCACCACGTCTAAAATATCGTCACCGCGCGTTGGTTCGGTAATCATCTGTCGTAAAAAATTATCTTCCATGAACTCAATCAGTCTCAAATCCTCATCATTACCAGTAAAAGTTTCGTAAATAACATTAGGGCAGTTAAAGTCTCCGACAATTATACTATCCCGATTATTAATAAAGTTACTAAGAAGATAAGCATGTTTTGTTTTAGTTTGTATATTTTATAGTAAGAATACATTTTAAATTATTACGAATTTATTCTATATGCATTAATATAAAATATTAATACTAAACCTATCATCCCAGGGCAGTGTTACCAGGTAAAAATTTGAAAACCTGCCAAACCATGCTTAAAAGCAAGCCCAAAAACAGCCAAACCAAGCTTTCATACTCTATATATCACGTCTCCCGCCCTTGACCAAATCTTGGGCACGCCCCTGTCTGTGTTTAATATGAATAATACTTTGTCTTCGCTTTCTTCACTTATTTGCACACATTCGATATATAAAATTGTTTTAGTATAGCAAAAAATCTAAATCGAAATAGACTTAGGTTTTTGTGATTTGAAATCCAAATTTAGATTAAGAGTTTATATATGGTGTTTCTAAAGTCGGTGCAACCCACTGTATACATTATTATATATCGGGTTGCGATTTTATAAACATTCTATACTTCTTTGGGATATTAAATACACATTTTATTTCTCTGAAATTATCAACAAATACCTGACATTGACCAGTGTACAATAAGGTTTACTCAACTGACCAGTAATACTATCCCTGTTCACTATTTGTTTCTTGATTTTAGGACTAACAGTGAAGTATTACAGAACCTCTAAGGAATAAAATGAACACAAAATACTGGAACTTGCGATGGAAAGATGGAGCTAGTATTCGCTGAGAGACGTTTGAATTCCAGGAAATACGTAGGCCCTATTCATCTTCTTCGAGTGTTCCATCATCAAGGAAAACTTCAGTTTAACACGCATGTATGGGAAGAAAATTGTGCAACTTGTCACACCTCAATACACTACTAAATGGAAGAGGAAGAAAGAGTTATAAATTCTTCCTTTGGCACCAAGAGGCCCAAACATGAATCCTATTGAGCGCTTCAGGGAGCATCTTCATCGGCAACTGCGGAAAACGAGGTCTCCTCCCCCATCTATATCAAATCTAAGAGAGATATTGACAAGATTTTGGCAAAATTTGGACCACAGCGTCGTCCAAGATCTCATTGCATCGATGCCACAACGTGTTCAAGCCCTTCAAGATACTATTATAATGTTACTTATTTAATACTTGGAGAAATATGTACAGTTCTGGAAAAAGTTCACTTAGAAAAACTTTTTAAAGAGCATAAGAAAATTATACCAATCAGTAATAAGCGAGTTTTGTTTTGGAAATTATTACTGAAAGAATAAAATATAAAAAAAAAAAAAATTTTTTTTTGCAGGAAGGAGGAACCAAGGGTGAATTGGCACGCCCCTTACCCAAAGAAGAAGAGCCAAAATGAAGATCCAAAGTTTTCGAGATGCCTGAATGAACACCCTACACATGACAAGATCCCTCTACAGGAACAGCAACTGAGTTGGTGGTGGTGCGGGGGGGAGTGAAGAAACTGCGGAGCCGGCTCAGCGCACACAACCTCTTAGAAACTGTTTTAGAAAGAGAATACATGTGATCTTTCTAGGAAAGATCACGAGAAAAGGAAACACCAAGGATGTTAAGAGAAGAGGAATGATTGAGTTGTGTATTGCTGAAGCTAAAAGGATAGTCATATGGATGACGAGTAGACAGATGAAGGAACCAAGTTTTCGAGGCATTTGAGAGCCACAAGGTTTTCTCTGCCCCAGTCAGATACAGTAGAAATATCAGAGATCAGGTGTGCCAAAGCTGTCTCACGCGAAAATGGGATTAAAATGGGATTAAATTCTTAAATGGGATTAAATTCTTAAAATTTTATGGAAAATAGAGAACTTCATAGGAGCAGATAGGATAGGAAGTGCGACTTAATAGATTATTATTGATAAATAAAAGGAAAAGGAGTGGGTGACAGAGAGAGCCCTAAGAAACACCACTATTAATAACTTTAAGAGGAACAGTGGCCATCAACAACCGCAGTTATAGATCGGCCTGAAAGGAAATCAGAGATGAAGGTAGAAATAGGAGGATAGAAACCGAAAGAGGGCAGTTTGGAAATTAAGGATTTTTATCAGATTCTATTAAAAGCTTTTAACGTGTCCAGCGCAATCGCAAAGGTTTCATCGAAATTCCCAAAGGATGACGAGAGAGAGAGAGAGAGAGAGAGAGAGAGAGAGAGAGAGAGAGAGAGAGAGAGAGAGAGAGATATACAAGATCGCCAGTAGAGTGACCCTTGCAGAACCTATACTGACGATCTGGAAATAAGTTGTGAGAAGAGGTGCTTAAGAATCTTCCGATTAAGAATAGATTTAAAAACTTTGGAAAGACAAGAAATCAAAGCAAGTGGACGATAGTTGGAGGGTTGAGAGCGGTCACCCTTTGGGACAGGCTGAATAAAAACGAACTTCCAGCAGGAAGGAAAAATACCAGATGAAAGACAAAGACAAGTGTGTTTGCCTGTGCAGGGTGTCAGCAGAGAAGCATAGTTCTCGAGAAGTACAGGAGGAACCCCATGAAGACCGTACGCCTTCCTAGAGTTGAATCCAGAAAAAAACATCTTTGGAAGAGATTCTAATTTCAGACATAATTAAGTTAGGGGGAGGAGGACAAGATGGAGAACAGCACCGGAATCGTCCAGGGTTGAGTTGGAGGTGAAAAGTTTGAGATCACTTATAATTTGTAATTTTGTTATGCTTTTTAGAAATTTTACGTTTCTAGTGGAACTTTTTTCTGACACTACGTTGAAACAAACTATATTTACCTTTTCGGATGCTCATTTTATCCCTGCGTGGTTCTGTAGTTAACTCATCGAATCGACAAGACCATAACATCGACACTAAAAACCTAACCTAATCTAACCCACATCATACTTGTTGATAGAGTGTCTGGTCCGTCAGATATAATCCCGGTTAAAACAATTTCCAATTGAAAAGTCAACTTATACAGTAAACAAAAGGCCTTGAGTAAACAGACTCCGGGCTTTTTTTTCAAAATAATTTTGCCTTGAGATAAGTTTGCTTTTATTTCAATAGGTTTGTCATGAAATTTGCTAATAAAATAAATGGAGCTAAAATATTCAACCAATTTTTTTTTTCTGACTGCAGTTGTATTAAACATTTTATCCGATGAACTGAAACTTTACACTTTATAATATTAAAGAATAGTTATGCTCGAAATAAATACTGGTATTAATGAAAATTTTCGTGACTTGACGCTCTTTAACTTTAATTAAGAGTTTAAATAATTACACAAGGATTTAAAATATGAAAATATGAATATGGAAAGTTCAGACGTATTAATGTTATAAAATATTAGAAGAAGTGACAATTTTATTTAAAATTTGTTAACATTTTAATATTTTTGTGCATCTTCATACATCATCATTATTTTTTCTAACCCTTCGAGAAATACTGTCCACGAGTCACTCGCAAATGTCACTAATAATCCTGTTCCATTCTTCTTTGTTTTGCCATGTGGGTCAGATATCAATGAACGCTTATGTTTTTAAATATTTTTTTTTATAAAATTACCCATAAATATTCAATCGAATTCAGGTTTCGAGACTGAGGAGGCCATCGAGACAACTCATTTGTATCCTTTTGCAAGCCATCGAAGCAATTCACTCGTGTCCTTTTGCAAGCCATCGATTCTGGAAGTAATTTGTCGATGGAGGGCTTCAAAACCTTTCCTAGCACATCTGTGTAGTTTCATTTGGCAGAATTCACTTGCCCTTCCTATAAAGACAGTTTTCCAACACCTAATGACCATGCTGCCTGCTCCTCCAAATTTAACAGTCATAATACAATTATTGTTGGCCTCTCCTGCTTCCCTTCTTACGAAGGTGGGACCTTAGTGAACATAACATACGAGTAAATTATAACTCAGTGAAAATACTTATTGATAAGAAGATTGATCATATTTCATGTTTAGACTTTATTTTGTTTATTACAAGTTATTTTAGCGATTGACCTTTGACAGCCAAAGATTCCTTCTTAACGTACATCCGATGAGACTTTCTTTATCAAGTATTCTTTCGAGTGTACTCGCAGAAAGAACAGTTCCCCTTGTCTTCTGTAGGTCAGAACGAATGTCTAAAGATGGTCTTTCTACGATCGCTGAAGTCAGTGCGTTTTAATAGTCGAGTTTCATGGCTTTGTCATCCTCCTCCGACCACTTCGATGCTTATTGTCATGGCACTTAGTCTCTTTACAAGGTTTTAATGTGGTTTGACTACAATGTTAAAAATTTTAATAGTTTTACAATTGCAACTTAGGAAAACCCTTACGATGACAGTAGTACCATTTGAGCTCTTTCATCTCCAGTTAATTCTCTTGTTTTTACCATTTTGTACACTAATACACCAAGCTTTACTATATAAAATTACAGAATTAAAGGGGGAAACTCAGTGAATTTAGAAAACAGATCCAAAATGTCTATTCTAATTGCTAAGTCACAAGGGTTTTACTCAAACTTTCATTCGGTAAAACTTAGGAACTTAGAGCTAAAGCTATAAAACAAACTATTAAAATTTTATATGCAGAATTACTTTAATTTAGGCATATATGAAGAAATTAAAGCTATCTAGTACTTTTCAAATTATTATTATTATTATTATTATATATATATATATATATATATATATATATATATACACAGTATATACACACACACACAGTACAACTCAGAATGGTCCCCCGAGATAACTTTTACGGAATACACAGTCCTAATGTGCACGGAACAAGAAACCCAAGAAATCCACTATAGTCCAAATAGTAAATGGCAAATACTATAGTTTTTCTTTTTCAAGATGCCGAACGTGGGCAACGGGTCACTATATATATATATATATTTATTATATATATATATTTATTATATATATATACACACACATTTTCAACTGCAAAGAACACGCAGTATAATTAACGTAAAGAACGACGCTTGTATAGAAGACATTCCGCGCAAGATGAGGAGGGAGAACGAACAAATGAAAAAAATGAGGTAACCACCCGGGAATCGAACCCGGGATCTTCCGATTGCCGGTCAGATATGATAACCATTACACCATGGGCCTCACTCGATCAGAAGTCGTAATTCTCCTACATACGCGCAGAAACCAATGCCCCGAGGGAGGCACCTCCCGCATGCCACACATATACATTATGTGCGGCATGCGTGGGTGCCCCCCTCGGGGCATTGGTTTCTGCGCGTATGTAGGAGAATTACGATTTCTGATCGAGTGAGGCCCATGGTGTAATGGTTATCATATCTGACCGGCAATCGGAAGATCCCGGGTTCGATTCCCGGGTGGTTACCTCATTTTTTCATTTGTTCGTTCTCCCACCTCATCTTGCGCGGAATGTCTTCTATACAAGCGTCGTTCTTTACGATATATATATATATATATATATATATATTCTTAAAATTTTATGGAAAATAGAGAAATTCCTCAACTCCTTCCTTCCGATCATCTCCCAAAATAATTTTTACATCATAATCCGTCACCCGCATTTGTATTCCAGCTTTTTCCTTCGATCTTCCCCACTTGTTTATCTTCCAGTATAGTTAGAGTAAAAACAAAAATGACTTATTGATGTAAGTATGTATCATCACAAATCACAACTGTCCTGAAAAGAATGTATAACTAACGATTTTATCATAACACTCGTACATCTTTTTTTTCATTCCATGATTTAAAGGTTTTTTTTTTAACAACAACGGCGCTTCATATTTTATACACATTATATGTATATATATATAATTACATTTATTTTGCTTTGTGTTGCACGGCTTCGGAAAAAAAGAGTTCGCTCTGAAAAATAAGATTTGGTAATATTCCGTTTTTATTCCATTATTTTGTTCTGTTTTGGTAACATTAATAGAATTTAAAAATTATTTACCGACTAGTAATTTTTTATGCTTTTTAGAATGTTTCTAAGCGAACTTTTTTCAGAAACTAATATAACTAATTGTAATATGCAATATAATTTCTGTATCAATTTTCCGGGGCAGATATCAGTTTTCCCCGATTTTGTCCAATAACCAAACCACGAAAACGTCCAAATTGAATTCTAAACGTGTCGAAACGTGTTCCAATTCTAATTATGAAATCAATGAATGAAGAATAAGCATTTTTTCTTTATATATATATATGAGAGAGAGAGAGAGAGAGAGAGAGAATTTTGTTATGATGAAGTTTTAAATTTAAATTATTAATGTTTAAAAAGTTAAAATCAGTCGCACTTTCATTATCTCGTAAATATATTTATTTACAAAAAAATATTTATTGTTACCCTTCTTTTCGATATGGGAACTGTAAAAAATGAAGGTAACATGCGGGGGTGGGGGAATGTGTATGGACTGCGAGAGTTATTCGATTCTAACTAAGATGGCACCGGAGGTTGGGGGTCGAACTGGACCTACACTCATTTGGTCGACGAGACACAACATCGGCTCCTGAAAAACTTGACTTAACCGAGCACTAGCATAAACTAACCTATGCTAACCAAACCTAACCTAACCTACAGTAACTTGTAGATTTTATGCCATGTCGATCAGGCGTCGTTAGCCTAGTCGAACCCAATCCAATCTTCATCCAACCGAACGAATGTGAGTAATTTATTAAAAAAAACTGCTTAATTATTGAATTATTGGTCACGTCGCAGGACCGCTTCCGGTTTGAGTAGCGAGATTAAGTGGTGTGTGTGTGTGTGTGTGTGTGTGTGTGTGTGTGTGTGTGACTATCTACTGCGTTCATATAAGTAGTAACTCCATAGATGGTTCGTATCCCACTTAAAACTCAAGGTCCCCTTCATCACATATCCTCTGCCGTTATTATTATAATATAATTGCAGTGTGTTGTAGTCAATATAATCTGTCAGTGACACAGAAGCATAATTTATCGGAATATTTAACAATTTCGTTATATATTTTCTTATAATAGACAGAACGTAACTCTTGAAACCATTTTTTATGAACTTTTAAACACGCTATTAAAGAGAAGTAATTACAAGCCAATTTCGTCCCGAAACATTTTTAGAAACGAAAGAAAATGAAAAATTAATGCATAAATTTCAAACAAAATGAATCGATGATGTTCACGCTTGTCCAAAGTTGTCTTTCATCACTTTACCCTTTAATTAAAGTCAAGACTGAACGAAAATTAAAGAAAGTATTCGTTCCTTTAAGACCATGAGCAAATGCCTATCAATTCCATACTTTAAAAAACCTCTCAGGCTTTGACATGTTTTAAATTTATAACGAAGATGAAAAAATAATAACCTCGAAACCCCTTTTCAAAAAAAAAATTTTTTTTTTTTTTTAAAATGTATGTAAAATTTTAATAATTTTAGTGGTTCTGTAAAAAGAATTTTTTTTAAAGTACCGCAAAGAATAATTTAAAAATGTATGATGATAATTATAATTTATTCAATCCGTTAAAATTTAAACGAGAAATCAAAAAATTTTGAAATAAAAATAATAAAATTTGAAATTTTTTTATAATTTATTTGTTAATAAAATTAAGAATATAAGTAATAATTTACATACTGATGAAGATATTATTTACATACTTGTGAATAGGATATTTATGTATTTATTTGCTTTAATAACTGTACAGGATCAACCTGCGTTCGACTGTTCTACAGCATCCTGTTCATTTGAGGGATTTACTGGAGGACAGAGTTTCTTTCTGCTCTCATCCTACCCTCAGTCAGCTACGTGTGGCTGGTCAGGGACTTTGCACAAGAACCCGTCCAGTTGATTATTTAGGCTGGTGTGCTGGAAGTTCGTCAATTCTTTTGGCTACGCGTTAAAGAATTTTGGGCCTCCTATTCTGAGACTATTTCATGGTCCCCTGTCCCATCGCAGCTGGGATAGTAAACAATGTACCTTTTCTCTCATTCAAGTATGTTTTATTTCATTTCTAAAGTCTGCCACATATCCCTTGAGTATTCTCCACATGTATATTGTAATGTATCGCCCACGTTTTCTTCCCAGGAAATAGAGTTTAAAGGATTGTAGTCGAGACTAATCTTCATCTATCTATCTTTCTTTTTCTCTCTCTTTCTTTTTCTCTATCTTTCTTTTTCTCTATCTTTCTTTTTCTCTCTCTTTCTTTTTCTCTATCTTTCTTTTTCTCTATCTTTCTTTTTCTCTATCTTTCTTTTTCTCTATCTTTCTTTTTCTCTATCTTTCTTTTCTCTATCTTTCTTTTTCTCTATCTTTCTTTTTCTCTATCTTTCTTTTTCTCTATCTTTCTTTTTCTCTATCTTTCTTTTTCTCTATCTTTCTTTTTCTCTATCTTTCTTTTTCTCTATCTTTCTTTTTCTCTATCTTTCTTTTTCTCTATCTTTCTTTTTCTCTATCTTTCTTTTTCTCTATCTTTCTTTTTCTCTATCTTTCTTTTTCTCTATCTTTCTTTTTCTCTATCTTTCTTTTTCTCTATCTTTCTTTTTCTCTATCTTTCTTTTTCTCTATCTTTCTTTTTCTCTATCTTTCTTTTTCTCTATCTTTCTTTTTCTCTATCTTTCTTTTTCTCTATCTTTCTTTTTCTCTATCTTTCTTTTTCTCTATCTTAGACGTAAAAGTGCTTTATATGGCTTGTGTGTTTGCAATGTCTCGTTTTCTGTATGGGCTTGTGAGTACTGGAGCAATACTCAACTACTGATAGGACTAAACTCTTTCATAGTTTTACCATGATGTTTGCTTTTCTTCTGTGGAAGCGCCTCCAGATATCCACTATTTTTCTAGCTGTTGTAATTTTAATGTTATAATGTACTCTGTATTCTGCATTCGATGTCATTATTACTCGAAGATCCCCGAATTGTGGGTTTGGTGTTATCTACTTATTTTGTAGAGTTTTGTACCGTGCGTCTTGTATCTCTTCATTGTTGCCATATTTTATGTTGGAATTTTTTTTATTGAATTTGAATAATGTTTCTATGTCATTTTGTAATTTTTCGGCGTCACCTTCATTTGATATTTCTTTGTATATCTTAAGAGTTATCCGCGAAGCATGATACAACACAATCTTTGATAGCTGAGTCTATTAGGGTTACGTCGTGGCCAATGTCGTAACACTGTTTCCGGTCGATCAGTGTAGTTAAGCGACATTGGGTCTGAGTTGTAGTTGGAGGGTGGGGGGTGCCCCATGTTCTCCGTCCAGATTATATAGCGATCCGTGGTTCGGATTCCACTTAAAAATGTATGTATCCTCCGTCATATGACCTTAGATGTTGCGAAAGAGGTTAAACAAACACATGAACAACACTGCACAGCAAGGGAGTTAATGCTGTACCTTGTGGAATATAGCTGATGAATTCGGTGACCAGATTTAATTCCATATACTAGTACTGTGTGTTCTTGAGTGAGAAAACTTTGTATATTTTGAACTTCACTGCAAATTTTCTTTGGCGGTTGCCCATTTTATGGAGAATATTTGGGCTCTTAATTCGTGTGTTGACTTTCTGTTCACTTCACGCTACTGAGGATTATTAGACTCCCCCCCCCTCCCCGAGTATCTGAAACTGCTGAGAGGACCACAGTTCAGTTGGTTTTAACCTCTCTCCGCACATCTGTATGGCCTCGTACAAGTATTAAATCAAGAAAGTAGGAGCAAATATCAGCATCTAACCAAGATTACGCAGTCACTGAAACCATAATGGGCCGTTAAAAAATTAGAAACGCTAGTTTTGCTAAAACTTGACACCCCCACCCCCTTATAACGTTCCGTAACAACGCTAGGCTAGACACCCTCTATTAGGGGTTACATAACAAACATCTTAGTGGGTGTCTGGTCTAGCGTTACGGAACGTTACAAGAGGGTGGGGGTGTCAAGTTTTAGCAAAAATAGCGTTACGTAATTTTTGAACGGCCCCTAAGGAGCGAAAGGTACACTTGAAAAAGCTTTTCTACACCAAATGGGCATTAATCCGGATATAGCAACTTTTGCGAGGTATAAGAGGTCTTCGTTCAAAATACGAGTATTAGTATATCTAAACTCGCATTCCGATGGTTTGTTCTGCCTGTCACCGACGTAGAGGTTTACATACATAAAAAAAAAAGAGCTTGCACTCATACTTAGGATCTATATACATATATGAGAGAGAGAGAGAGATTTACAAGGACAAGAGAAAGCCTCAAAGACCTTCCGGTCCACTCTGGGAGGTTCCTGTTATGAAACAAGTTTATTTTTCTTTCAACTATTCTTGCAGTAGTAGAAAACGGGTTATAAAAGTACAAGGCTCTCTCCCCACCCTCCCTGTCAGAGGCAGGTACGGAAAAAGGTTGAAAATACCTTGACCCTGGAAAAGTAGCCAATTAAATTCTACAGGAAAGTGGAGAATATATAAGAGCACTTTATAATTAGCATGACCACAGAGACACCGTGCAAGCGAACTCCTGCAGAGTTACGTTATGTTTAAGTCTTAAACCACGAGTATTCGGTACTTTGTCTAAACTATTTTTAAACACTTTTACACTGGCTTAAAACAACCTCTGAGGGAAGTTGGTTCCAGATATTAACTATTTTATAGGAAAAGAAATTCCCACAGACAGAGGTCCTAAATGTCTTTAGTTCCAGTTTAAACCCATTATTTCTTGTCGGATTGGCATTAAGTGAGAATAAGTTTCTGTAATCTGCCCTGTCTATTCCATTGAGCATCTTGAAGACTTGAATAAGCTGACCGCGCAACCTCTGTCTCTAAGGTAAACAGATTTAGGCGCTCCAATCTCCGTTGGTAGTTTTGCATTCTCATTGAAGGGATCAATTTTGTAGCCCTTGCTTGTACCCTTTCTAACCTTTCGTACATCCTTCCTAAAGGACGGAGACCAAACCTGTGCACAGTATTCCAGTTGAAGTCTGACTGGTGAATTATAGACACACATTACAGTCTCCATGTTCCGAAACGAAGTCTTAATACAACGTAATATTTTCAAGGCCCTCTTTTCGACTTCTGCACAGTGCATCGACGGTTTCAGATCATTGCTGATATAAACTCCTAAGTCTTTCTCTAGATCGGTCTCAGTCAAGTTCCTTCCCGAGAGAGAGTAATCGGTCTCAGGTTTTTATAACCTATGTGCATTATCTTACATTTGTCCAAGTTGAATGGCATCTGCCAAGTAGCAGACCATTCGCCCAACCTGTCAAGATCATCTTGAAGCGTTCTTACGCCCTCCTCAGTACCTACACTACTTCCTAATTTTGTATCGTCTGCAAATTTGGAGATTGTACTTAGAAGCCCAACGTCTATATCGTTAATATAGATGATAAAAAGCAAAGGACCCAGAACGGAACCCTGCGGGACACCACTGGTGACGGGCGCCCACTCCGAAAACACTCCGTTTATTACCACTCTCTGCTTTCTATCTTTTAACCAATTCTCAATCCAGTTGGAAACGAGCCCGGTGATTCTTAGTCCTCTGACTTTAGCCATCAATCTCGCATGAGGGACTTCGTCAAAGGCTTTTTGAAAGTCGAGATATACTATATCTATTGCCTTACTTGCATCGTCTAGGCACTCTAATGTATGCATATTATGGAAAAACTCTTAACAGGTTTGTCAGACAGGATCTGTGTCACCTAAATCCAAGTTGAGAATAAAAAATTAGATTGTTAGATTCATGGTGATACACAATCCGGTCTGTAATGATGGATTCCAACAGTTTGCCGACAATTGATGTTAAACTGATCGGGCGGTAATTACAAGGATTTTCCCTATCACCCTTTTTAAAGATTGGTGTTACATTTGCTAACTTTCAGTCGGTTGGAACTTTCCCCAACTCGATTGATTGTTTGAATATGGTTACTAAGTCGTCAACAACATTGTGGCTAACCTCTTATAATCCCCTTGGAAGAAATAAGTCGGGAACAGGTGATTTGTATTTATTCATCTTATCATTTAATTGCTGTACCTCATCTCTCGTAAAACTTATGATCTCTACGGGATGGTCACCGTCATATGTAATCCGAGGACTTGGCACTTCAATTGAGTCTTCCTCCGTCAAGACTAACGAAGAACTTGTTTAACGTATTAGCTATATCTTTATCACCAAATTTCAGTACGCCATTTCTATTTTTTAAGGGACCTACAGAATTCTTTAGGGTTAACTTTACAGAGTGAGGCAACTCTAGCTTCTTTATCACGTTTGTCTGATCTATGATAATTAAGGACTTAACCCTCCTCCGGAGGTTTATATAGTTTTCTGAATTAGTCTGGTTGAAATGTGACTCAAGTAGTTTGCAAGCTCTATTTCTTTCCATAATAGCATTGCTAATTTTGTTGTTAAACCATTTCGGCGACTTCGTTGACAAGGAAACTATTTCAGTAGGTATAAAAGTGTTCTGTAATATTCTAAACTGATCCCTATACGAGCTCCAGGTGAGATTGACATCCTCATTTATTAGAACTTCAAGCATGTCTGAACTACTTCGGAAGCTTTCAAAATTTGCTCTGGAGAAATCATCTTTCACGAGTCTTTTCGCGTGTATTAACTGGAACCCTGAGGTCAAACCTAATCAAATTATGATAGCTATTACTCAAATTTTCACTTAATAGTCAGGTTTGAGACTAGGTCATCTTCTTTCGTGAATATGAAGTCTAGTTTATTATTCCCCCTTGTAGGGCCGTCTACCCATTGACTTTAATTATCATCGGCGAATTCCAACAGTCTTGAGCCCTCAGCATTAGTCGTTTCCCAATTTTATATCACCACAATTAAAATCACCAAAAATCACACTGATCTTATTATTCACTATTCTGCTTAATTGGTTATACAGGTTTATATCCTTATCTACGGGGTAGTGAGGTGGCCGATATACTACTAGGGACACTCAATATATTTTGCCCCCACCCTTTTTTCTTAGCTAAATAATAGGCCATGGGTCTGAAATCATAACCGAATTTTTCCAGTTTGAACCTCCCCTCCTTGTATAAAACCGCTTTTAAACACTCTTGTATAAAACCGATGGTTAACGCAGTTTCGAAAATGGCGTCTGACAGTGATGTGCGTCGTAAACAGAAAGCTGTTATAGAGTTCTTAACCAGAGAAAGAAACAGTTGGAAATATTCAAACGTCTACAAAACGTTTACGGAGGTGCTGTTGTTGATCGAAGCACAGTTGAACGCTGGTCTAAACGTGTGAAATCATCGGTGAGAGGGAGAGCCAGCCTCGATGAGGAACCACGCAGCAGTCGCCCGGCATCGGCTGTCACATCTCACACTGTGCAACGTGCTAACAGCATCATTCGATCAAATCGGCGCGTCACATACAAGGAGCTATTACTGGAGCTAGGAATTAGTGAAGGAAGTGTGAATACGATAATTCAGCAACTGGGATACTCAAAAGTGTGTTCACGGTTTGTTCCTCGCGAACTGACTGAAGATCACAAAGCCCAAAGAAAAAAAAATTGCTTCCGAGTCGTTGGTTCCATACGAGACAGAATGGGATGACTTCCTTTCACGAATTGTGACTGGGGATGAGACTTGGGTACACCACTTTGAACCTGAAACAAAACGCCAATCCATGGAGTGGCATCACGCAGATTCCCCACGCAATAAAAAGTTCAAAATGGCCCCCTCTGCAGGAAAGGTTATGGCCACCATCTTGTGGGACATGAAAGGGGTAATTCTGGTGGACATTATGAAGAAAGGACAAACAATCAACTCAGAGGCATATATTGCTACCCTACAGAGACTCCAGAGACGTATAAAACGAGTTCGACCAGAGAAAAAACTGGAACACGTCCTTTTGCACGATAACGCAAGACCACAAAAATGCACTCGACTGTGTTACCCCACCCTCCATACAGCCCTGATCTGACACCTTCAGACTTCCATTTGTTTGGGCCAATGAAGGATGCTATTCGTGGAAGAAAGTTTCAGTGACACGCTGAGGTTGTTGAAGAGGTTAAGAGGTGGCTCCAGCGGAACCCAGCGGACTTTTACCAGCAAGGAATAAAGGCCCTTGTTTCGAGGTGGAGGAAAGCGGTAGAAAAAGATAGACTATGTGGAAAAATAAAAACTTGTAAAAAAGGTATGTAACTACTTGTGTACAAAATTTCTGGAACTTGTAAGGAAACTTTGAAAGAAAAAAAAAGGTGGGACAAAATATATTGAGTGGCTCTCGTAGAAGTAGATGCACTATTTTATTATTTAAGTTTAGATCAATTCCCAACATTTCATGAGCAGATACGATATTACTGTTTACCGGGTACAGGAAGTCAGCATACAAATGTACACCACCGCCTTCACTTCCGTTCCTATCTTTGTGAAAATTTTTCATGTACCACTTCAATTTCTCCTACAAAATCCCTTGATTCAGAATGAATCAGGATTCCGTTATTCCTATGCTATCAAAATTCTCAGTTTTGACTAGCACTATAAATTCCATTAGTTTGTTTGTAATTGACCTAGCATTGAAGAGCACAGTTTTGAGAGATTTTAAGTTTATTTCTCCTAACTGGCTTGAGTCGTTTCCCGTAGCAGTTGAATCAACTACTGGGGAAGTAGGTTTAACGGTACTTACGTATTAACTGGGGGCCACCACATATTGATGATTGGTTAGGTTAAGTTGTAATAATTTTGTTAGTTGAAATTTTTTAATAAATCATATTTTTTAAATAGCAATATTTAAAACTTTTTTTTTATACAATTTTCTGAAAAAAAAAAATTTTTTTTTTAGGCTTATTCATGATGAAAATTTGGGATCTACCAAAAAGTGAAGAGGCCTCCAGAAACAAAAGTTGTTTCTAATGTGTAACGTATTAATCATTGTAAATATTTGAAATATAAATCATTGTAAATATTTTAAAAAATATTGCTATTTAAAAAATATGATGTATTAGAAATTTTCAACTAACGAAAATATTACAACTTAACCTAACCAATCATCAATATGTGGTGGCCCCCCGTTAATACGTAAGTACCGGTTTAAAAGTTAGGAGAGCAGGATCAATTGCTGGTTTGGGGGGTCCTAGTTTAAAAAGATTACACAAATTTTATACAAATTTATGTTCAGTAAATCACCAAACTTCTTTTTCCCCTTCTGATTAAAGTGTATCCTGTCCGAGCCAAAGTATTCCCCATTTCCGAAAAATGTAGGCCAAAAATCAACAAACGTTTGGCCTTTTTCCTCACACATGCGTTTAACTCTTATTTATGCTAATGGCTTTACTTAAAGTATAGTCACTAGCACGCATTTGTCGGAGAATCCCACAGTCATACCCATATCTGTCTTTTCCCTAACCTTGTCGGCTAGGATCTTGAACTCTTACAATGGACTCTGTCTGCCCTCCTGTTCCTCCCTGAAAAACGTCATTGCCACTAACATGTACAATGATGGAGCAACTCTTATTCGTGATATTAATTTTGACTAATTCCCTATTTATTATCCGACTGGAAAGATCGGAGTTTTTTTTTGGTCACGCGTCTTACGCCGAAAAAGTCCTTGATTCCTGACCAGAGAATCCTCAATTAAAAAGGATTCCTTGTCTTCGTCGGCAAGTAAGTGAAACTTATTTTTCACGGTAATGGGTTCTGAATCCTTATGTTTTGGTTTGGAGGGTCTTTTATTTTTGACTAATTGGAATTCTCGTTCCTCCGTCCTACTTTCTGGAATATTCACCGTATTTTCCAAGCGGGCCACGCTTTGTTCTAGATGTTTAACCAAACAGTTTATATCTGCAAAAAAACACTTTTTTTTCTACGTGAAGGTCAAAATATGAAAATAAAAACCCACTCTAATAGACAGAGTTTATTTCCACGACAGTTTCGACGCCCACTGGCATCCTCCTCGGGTGACGGCTTCGTGTTTCTGTATCCACCCGAGGAGGATGCCAGTGGGCGTCGAAACTGTCGTGGAAATAAACAGTCTATTAGAGTGGGTTTTTATTTTCACAGTTTATATCTGTTGATGCGTTTTCACTCTGATCTTGTCCACTGAGTTGGAGACAGAGACAGAAAGACAGGCTATATATATATTATACCCGCCAACTTTGTATACAAATAGTATCGCTATTCATGTTGGCGCTTTGGTGGAAATAATAATAAATTTGAAAAGCAAACTGTAGCATCTTCTACTGATAAAATATTGCAGTTACGCCATTCACTCTTTCATTTAGTCCCTCCTCTTTACATACAGAGATCAAAGGAATTAATCAATGTAGAGAGAAATGCAAAAAAGACCATCTCAAATGGATTGCAAAGATCTATTTCTATCTCTCTTGTTGGAGGAAGATACCCTGAATGTACAAATTCAATATTTCACTTTACTTTAACTTGAACCTAATTCAGGAAAATAAGAAACATAACTTAATCATGCGCAAGTTATAAAGGAAAAAAATATATACACACACACACACACACACACACACACACACGCGCGCGCGCGCGCATCTCCGCATAAGTGAGGTACCGACTTGAAATACATATATCTAAAATGTTATTAACTCCAAAATCTTCAACCTAACCGAATCTAAGTACCATTGAACCGAGAAGGGATTGATAAGTGTTTGGGACGCAACTGAGGGCTCGAAGGGTAGCTTCTGTTAAGTTATTAAATAGCGAGATACTCATTCATTTAACCAGACCTTAACTAACCTAATCAGGACAAACGTATTTTTTCCAACAATAAAAATGTCTTAAGATTTTTTATATAAATTATTTATTAATGTTCCGATGTACCAAAACTGTTAACTCAAGAAATTACCCCACTACATTTGTAAATTATCACATACTTCAACTCGCTTATGCCCAGTTGTCTACACACACGCGCACACACGGTTTTATATATATATATATGTATATGCGCCTCGGTGGTGTAGTAGTTAGCGTCGCTGACTACGAATCCATCGGCCCCGGGATCGAGACCCGGTGACGGCAGCCGGCGCGCAGTAAAACCCAGCTGTTCATCCTTCCACACAAAAGAAAGGGGTTGGTAGGTAAATGGGTACCCTGGGTGGCCTAGTGATCAAGACGTTGGGCTGCTGGTGGGGCGTGGTTCGGATTCCACGTTAAACTGACCTTTGTCAGAATGAACAATTCGGGCGGATGCAAACTAGAGGTTTTATATATATATACTGTGTATATATATATATATATATATATATATATACATATATTATATATAATATATATACATACATACATACATACATACATACATACATGGTGTCCCATAAGTCCGGCATCATAGGAGAAATTCATATTTTTCTATCTCTACAAACCATAATTCATATTTTTCTCTTTCTACAGGCCATAATGTCTGTGAGCAAGGAAAAACGAATCCAGATAATTCTACTCATAGGAAATCGGAGTCAGAGAGAGGCCGCTGCTGAATTTAACAGACTGCATCCAGACCGCGAGCCAATAACACAGAGTTGTGTTAGCAGACTCGTTGCAAAGTTTAAGGAAACAGGATCCATAGAAGATAAACCACGCAGTGGACCTTCAAGGAGGTCCACTGACGATGATACAGCAACTGCTATCCTGGCTCATTTTAACAGAAGTCCCAATAAGTCTCTTCGGCGATTGTCCGCCGAGCCAGGAGTGTTGAAAAGTAGCATCCATCGCATTCTTCAGGCTCACAAATGGCATCCATATAAGCTTCGGATCCTACAGAAATTAAGCGAACATGATCCCGACCGGCGGATGGAATTTTGCGAATGGGCTACGGAACAATACATATTCAGCACGTTCTGTAAATAAAAGCTTTTGTTTTGCCTTTTTTATTATTTTTCCTATGATGCCGGACTTATGGGACACCCTGTATATGTATGTATATATATTATATATATATATATATATATATTATATATATATATATATATATATTATATATATATATATATATATTTATATATATATATATATATATATATATATATATATATATATATATATATATAATACGTAAAGTACACAGAGGGAAATACAAGCACTAATTAAGGGCCATTCAGAGAGAGAGAGGAGGAAGATGCGGTGAAAACAAAAGATAACCCAAAATACTTCTGTAGCTTTGGGAAAAGATAAAACAAAAGCGCGAACCACTACATTATTCGCACCCTTAAGGAAAGAAAATAATAAGTTAAACGATGATCTAAAAGAAATATCGAGAGCTCACTATGAATCAACTTTCAGTACCCAAAACAGAGACAAAGCAGTACCCGACAGAAATACCTTTTTTGAAGAGGAATTAAATGAAGGATGTATAACTGAGTTTGAATTTACCGCAGAAGATATAGCGAAAGCTATAGGACAAGTGAAATCATCATCAGCTGCAGGCCTGGACAAATGGACTGCCTTGTTGATTAAAAGCTAAAAACGAAATAGCTACACCCCTTTACTGGGGTAAAGGGGTGTAGCTATTCTGATTCCGATCAGGAAGATCGTGCCTAATCACGACTAATAGAGGATTAACAAGTTGACAATATCATAGACGCAATTGACAGCAATAACTACGATATAATATACACGGATTTTGCTAAAGCATTGGATAAGTGTGATCATAACACAATAGCACGTAAAATGAAACACACGAGAACAATAAGCAAAGTGGGAAAATGGATCTACAACCTTTCTCAGGGAACGGTAGCAAGCCATAAAAATCCAAGGTCATTAGAATTGGAAGTACACAGCTCAGTTCCACAAGGAACAGTATTAGCTCCACTTCTATTTATTATCATGCTGACAGACAAACAATGAAGTAGACAACAGTATAAACATCCTTTAATGATGATACAAAAATAAACAGAAAAATCGGCAATGCAGAAGAGGTGGAAGCCCTACAGACGAACACAAACATAATATACAAATGGTCAGAAGACAATAACATGAATTTTAACACTGAGAAATTTCAGTTCTTGAGATATGGAAGAAATGAACTTTGACAGCATACTATGCCCCAGATAGACAGGAAATCAAAAGATTTAGGGGTAATAATTATGACCGATGATGCAAACTTTGAAACACAATCGGCGATAAAGCAAAAAGAGTTACGGGACAGGTAGAGAGAACCTTTAAAAGAAGGGACGAGAAAGTAATGATTCCCCTGCTGAAAACGCTGATCATACCAAACCTTGAATACTGCTCAGTCTTGACGTCCAGAGGAATTTCACAAAAATGAAAATCTCATTTGCAGATTGATGGCTGCAAAGAACTGTACTGGGAAAGACTATGTAAATTAAACTTGTATTCGCTGAGGAGAGAGAGATATATACACACCATAATTAATATATGAAAATGATAAAAAAAAAACTGTTGCCTAAACCCAGTTAACATCCAAACACCTCTGGGGAAATAGGAAGGGCAGAATGTGTAGCGTTCCCAAACTAAAGGCCAGGCAGAATGTGTAGCGTTCCCAAACTAAAGGCCAGGCAAGACAACTAAAGGAAAATTGGTTGTCAGGGGGGAAAGACCTTTTAACAAACTTCCAAAGGACCTCAGGAACGTCACAGGGGTCAAAGTTGAAATCTTCAAAAGACGACTAGATGCTTAGTTCTGGATGGTACTAGATGAGCCGGGTATGCCTGGCCATATGGAATGGAGATCGCAAGAAGCAACCTACTCCATCAGGCCAGGCCTAGAGGTGGGGCTACCAGCTTTATCTCGTGTGAAGAGACCGACGCACGGAACTTTCACCAGGTTTACCATATTACATTTTATATAGGTACAGGGTGTCCGAGAATTATCTGTACAAGTTTTGGCTGTTATTAAAAGTCAACCATGAAGTGTAGAAATTCCAGTGTTGTCCCATTTCACAGAGAATCTCATTAAGTTTTTTCTGATACCAAGTTTTGACAAGTTTTTTTAGAAATTCCAGTGTGTCCGAACATTATCTGTACAATTTCATCTTTTAATAAAATTCTTGATAACACACGTAAAATTCTTAAACAAGATTATTTAGAATCTGTATTTTCAAAAGTTTCTTTTATTAAAGTAACTGTTACAAACATTCGATATGTGCACCATCAGTGATTCGCAAAACATCCAATCGCTAATCCAAATGTTGCCATGTACGCTGCAGCATATCCACATCAATTCGCTCAATAGCAGCTGTGATTCTTGCTTTTAAATCATCAATGTCTGTCACCCGCGTATAAAAAAGAAAAAACTTGTCAAAACTTGTTATCAGAAAAAACTTAATGAGTTTCTCTGTAAAATGGGACAACACTGGAATTTCTACACTTCATGGTTGACTTTTAATAACAGCCAAAGATTTTACAGATAATTCTCGGACACCCGGTGTGTGTGTGTGTGTGATATATATATATATATATATATATATATATACATATACATATACATATACATATACATACACACTGTGTATATATTTGTACATATCGCAATTGGGATCTATTTTGTAGAAGATTTATTTGCGATATAAACGCAGTGGAACTATTGCGAGTGTTCGTAACAGGCAATTGCCTGCTCTAAATGCTTGTTTTATCTCATTTTATCTGCCGTTGTCTCATGATAGCCGAGAACAGTTAAAGAATGAACGGCACCGTTTCAGTTATTGAAAATGGGATACAAAAACAGAGTTAGGCTTTGATTCACAGTTCTATAAATACTGAGAATCTTCAATGGAAACTTTTTTAATAGAAACATAGTTCAGAAACCTGCTAAAACAAGTTTTTAAAATATTTTATATAGTTAATTTGGAAAACTCTGCAACCGTTCAAATTCAATAAAATAGTAAAATCTCCAAAAGAAAATTTAAAAGAATTAAAATTAAATTAAAAGGCAACTGCAAAACTTTTCGAAGGTACTTCCTTCTTCCTTCGGGCGGGAATAAAAACTGAAGTGAGAGAAAGGGCACACAGAAGAGCGTTCAAGAAACGTTATGCCTCTGGCAATTGAAAACATCTGATTATAGAAGATTCTTTGGATAAATAAAAGTTGGTTAAAAGTTCTTAGGAAAATAGACCGTTTTTAACAGTAAAATTCTAGGTGGTTTTTATATCAAATAGGACTTAACCAATTTCCACTTATCACTACTATATCAACATTAAGATAAGAATTAATATTTATATTATGGTCACATTTTAGACGATGTTCATGCAAGTCTCGGTTATCATCACCAATATTTAGACTATATTTATGGTGATAAAGACACGTTTAAAGTCAATGGCATCATCAATATAACAAATTCAAACATGGGATTTTGTAAACCCAAGTGTTAGAGTCCCGCTCCAGTGGTTGTTCCCTTCCTAAAAAGTACGAGTAAATGCAAGGTACTTTAAAAACCGTATGAAGACCAGATGTAAAACTATTACGAAATGACTCGGAACTGAAAAGAACAACTAAAACATCTTTAAAATCCTTAGTAGAGGCGTTATAGTAAAAAAAAAAAAAATTCTAGCAGCACAAAGTACTTTTTCAGTAAAAATATCGGGGTAACCTAATTTAGTAAAAGATTCGTTAACATAAGCGAACTCATCATCCAAATACGAGGAGCTACAAATCCTAAAAGCTCTTCAAAACATACCAATAAGAATGTCTTTCTTTGTGAAGGAACTATGAGACGAAAGCCAGTGAACATCGAGTTGGAATGAGTGGCTTTTCTGAAAACAGTAAACTCGCATTTATTATTATTAGACCTTATAATGTGAACAGCCAAAAAGGGAAATTTTTAATTCTGTTCAACCTTTACACCACAGTAAACTATATAGAGGGTTAAGATATTATTTAATCGGTCGAGAATGACATTAGGATCGGATTCTGCAGGAAGGAGAACGAACACGTCATCAACATAACGATACCAATAAACAGATGAATCAGTAATGTCAGGAAGAAGCATCCTTTCAAATAACTCCATAAATATATTACTAAGGGTATTTGGAAAGGGGAGCTCATACTACTGAGGCCTTCCTTCCGCCGAAAAAATTATTTTTTTAAAAGTCAAGAAAGAATATGACAAACACAGTCTAATTTATCTTACAAAAAGGGAAGTGGGCATTATAAATGTTACCTTTAAAAAAAAATTTGAAGAGCCACTTGGCTCAGTCTGCTGATGATAACTCAGCCGTACATAAACATCGCTTAGAATCTGACCATAATATAAATATTAATAATTCCTATCTTCTTAACCACTTTCCTCCTATCACTATTATCAGCGTTGAGTCCTATTTGATAAAAAGCAGAAACGATAATTTTAATGTAAAAAAAGGATCTATTTTCCTTAGATTCTTAACCAACTTTTATTTATCCAAAAAATCTTTTGTACTGTCTGTATCCAGACATTTTCAGTTGCCAGAGGCATAGCGTTTCTAAACTCCCTTTCTGTGTGCCCTTTCTCTTGCTTCAGTTTTTATTCCTGCCCGAATGAAGAAGGAAATATCTTCGAAAAACTTTGCAGTTGGCTTTTAATTTAATTTTAATTATTTTAAATTTTCTTTTGGGGATTTTACTATTTTACATATTACTTAAATTAGAATTGTAATTTAACCTTAACTTACTTTTTATATTGTACCGTGTCAATATGCAGGGCTTGAGTTGAGGGCGGTACGTACTGGTTGTTATTTTTTTAAATAAATCGTTCCGATTGTTAACCCCTTGCGGAAGGAAGCTGTGCCAGTTATGAACTTTGCAAATAGTCCTTTGACAAAAAACATACCCTAATGATAGAATTGAATAAGTGAACATTTAACAATTGCAGTATTGTGAATTATTGCAACAAGAACGAAGACGAAGTGTTTTACTCTTTGTATTCTTTTCCCTCTAAAGACATACCGTGACATAGCTGTTCGAAATGTTTTGGCGGCTTCCAACCCAATTCAGATTGTCCACTTGTTTCGACATATCAAAGAGTGGAAAATATGCAATAAAGTCTTCTAGGTTTAGGACAGAATAATAGGCTCTTTTGAATAATTAGGAATAGATTGTAGACATCAATTGACCAGGGAAGTATTCCGTGGGGGAACGTTAGACGGGAAACAGGGAGTGCTGGAACTTCCGTTTGTCCTGTCATTGTCCAACTCAGCTGATCTTTTTCCGTGTCTCATCTACCCTGTGAACAGTCCAGCATGCTCTCAAACACGTTTCTCTTTCTATTCCTCACTATACATACATGCATCTTACACACTACACATTCTTTTCAAAATTTAAAAAAAAATGACTTTTTAAAAGCCTCGGAGACGTTGACTTCGGCTCTCGCCTTTTTCTTCTTTGGGGGCATTTTTGCGGGCATTCGCCCTTGGCCCCTCCTTCCCGCATAACAAAAATAAAAACCGCTTGCTGAAGCGAATAAATTCAACAAGGGGAGTTCAAAGTGTTCTTTAAATCCACGTTTGTTACGTTTATGGATATCTGAACCAAATTTATCATCAAGGGATGAGAGGTTTGTAGCAAGTGGTGCAAACCAATAAATTTATACCAGTCATATTTATATTCTAAATGTAAAAAAACGCTTCATATTAAACAGTTTTAAATGTTTCTTTTTTTATAATTGTAAAACAATTAATTATTGCAAATGCACTACTATATTAGGCGTCGCGAGTACGAGAGGCGTTTAAATTTTGTGACTATTGTGTACGAGGGCGAACTCGCCAAATCGAAGTTTTGAGAAAATCGCATTTATTTTTTATTGACTTAGAGAAAATAGAAATCCATAAACTTCCTTTTGTATGCCAAAAAAAGTATTTTACATTTATATAAGACTTGTATGTTATTGTGTAATACATTGGCTGAAAATGAGGGCATAAAGTCGCCTCTTGTACTCGGAATGTTCTCTCACACAGCGAAAATACGCGTATTGAAAATAACTACATTTTGAGCGTACGAGACGGGCGGTATTTGGCTACACCAAGTTGTCTGTGGATTGGGGGTGGGTGGGTGGGGTTTTCAACTATTCATTCGTGGAACAATCGCAAAATCGCCAATGTGGCGAGTTTGTCCCTCGTACTCGTGACGCATCCCGTCCGGCTACCATATATATATATATATATATATATATATATATTATATATATATATATATAATATATATATATATATATATATATAATATATATATGAAAATTATTTCACGAAAGTAACACGTGAAAAATATTTATGATGAATAAAACCACGAAGGAAAGGAAACACAGATGGTGCTCAAGCGCTTTCGTCTAATGACATCCTCAGGAACACTGAAGTACATAAAGAATTACAGCCTATATATAGGTTACAGAAAGAAAATAAATAAGTTTTATATATAATATATAATATATATATATATATATATATATATATATATATAACCCCGCAAGGGGGTTCTAAGCTCGTGCTCTTGAGTGCTCTTTGTGCTCGTTTGTACGTGCTTGTTCCTGGAGGTTTCACGTGCGCCCTCCCGGCCCTAGCACCCAAGGATGATGGGGCTCGACCCTGCAGTCCTTGGTCTTTTTCCACTTCGACTGTCCCCTCCACCCTTTCTTTTTCCTCTGTCTTTCCTCTCACTTTTTCTTTGTTTTTCCGCTGAGATATGCCCTTTAAATAGAGGCGAATCGGTTCTTCCTGAACTAAAAAATATATATATATATATATATATATATATATATATATATATATATATACAATAAACGGAGAAACGAAATTAAAGGATTGTGGAAGGGGCACACAAATTTATAAGGAAAACTATCGATTTTTAGCACAAGATTAAAAGATTTGTTTCCAAACAATGTTATAGATAAAAAAAAATAAATAAAATATATATATACAAATTTATACTGGAAATCTGCCCAAGTTTTAGCACTGCTCTTTTTGTATATAAAAATTGAACAATTATCGATTTTTAGCACAAGATTAAAAGATTTGTTTCCAAACAATGTTATAGATTAAAAAAAAATAATAATATATATATATATACAAATTTATACTGGAAATCTGCCCGGGTTTTAGCACTCTACCCTATTTTTTTGTATATAAAAATTGAAAAATAAAAGTTATTAGGGTGGCATACAAATTTTACCAAAGATTTAGCGTTCTACCTTTCTTATCTAAATCTGTTCTGAAGGAATTCAAAACAACAGGATCGAGTTGAAAAAGACCTTTGCTTATGTTGAAGTTATTTGTTAGTTGGATAATGGCAGACTCAAGAATATTTCTATTAACAATGTTGCTAGAGTGGAATAAAACTGAAGCATTATTCCAATCAATACAGTGGGATAACTCTGACAAATGGACAAAAAGGCACTGGACAATTGTCCTGTTCTAACGGAATATTGATGCTGTTTTATACATGTGTGCAAATCCTTTCCCGTCTGACCTATGTAAAAGGAATCACATTGTTTACAACCAATTTTATAGATAATGCCTGAATTATTGGTAGGGCTATTTTTTACTATGATATTTTTTCACAATATTGTTATATGAAAATACTACATTAATATCCAAAAGTTTAAATACATTAGCAATGCCTAAAAAGCCCTGGAAAAATGGAAGTACTAAAATATTTTTTGACGAAGTACGAGTGTTATTATTGACGCGATAGAAAGTTCGTTTTGCCTTGTTGAGACAAGATTCCATAAACGCAGATGGATAACACAGATCACTTCCAATACCGTTGATTTTTTCTAATTCGGCATCGATGTATTCCGGACTGGCGATCCTAAGGGCGCGGAGAAACATTGAAGAAAAAATGGCCTTCTTAGTGGGGGTGTCATGTCCCGAGTAAAAGTGTACGTAGGACAAATTGTTTGTTTTTTTCCGATAGATACTAAACTTAAAACCTGGGCTTTCCCTATGTACACGCACACCCAAAAATGGGATTGAATTGTCTTGTTCTACTTCTAAAGTAAACTTAATAGAAGGGACTTGATCATTTAACTGAAGGAGGAAGTTATCCAGGTCACGATTCATGGGCCAGATACACAAAATATCGTCGACGTACCGCAACCAAGGGATGCCAACCCCCAGGATTCTCGGAATGTAAGTAATTTCGAAAAACTCCATATAAATATTGGAGAGGAGGGGCGACAAGGGGTTGCCCATGGCCATCCCAAAAACTTGTTGATAATACTAGTTATTGAAAGTGAATTTACTCTTTGATACAAAGCTTAAGTTCCAAAACAATGTGTGAAGGTAGTGGCAGGTCATACTTATATAATTCTTGGGAGAGAAAGTCAAGCATATCGTCAATCGGCACTTTTGTAAACAATGAACAAACGTCAAAACTGATCAATCTATCGTTAGTTTCAGTACGTGCATTATTCAATTTTTCAGTAAGATCCATGGAATTTTTTACATGTGAATCAGAGATAGTTCCAAGAATGGGGGACAAGACTTTGACAAGCCATTTGGAGAGTTTATAATAGAGCCCACCGAGCTAATAATAGGGCGCATAGGGTTGCCAGGTTTGTGGGTTTTAATGAGACCGTAAAGGTAGGGCAGAGAAGGTGAAGTGGACATGAAAAGCGGAGTTAAGTCCTTATGATCTTTGAGAATGCGTTTCAAGCCACTATTAAATGATTTGATGACGTCATCCTGCGGGCTCTTCCTAAGTTTGCTGTATGTGGCGGGGTCCTGGAGAAGCTCGTTCATCTTTCTGATGTAGTCCACTTTGTCCATAATAACTATGGTGTTAGCCTTGTCTGCTTTAGTAATATGGAGCTCCATCTTTTTTCAATTGTGAGAGGCTATTGCGAAAACGTTTAGGAAAGTTATCTTCGTAATTACTATTCGCCGCACTATAAACGAGGCCTTTAACTATGTTAACCAAATACTGAGGGAGATTACACTGTTTTTCAAAACAAGCGAGACTAACAAATTTGTAAAGCCGAAGGTTTTTTAACAATAAAAAAAGGACACCATATCCAAGGGCACTTTCTGCATTGTCACTAATGTTTTTCGAAGAAAGGTTCAAAACACACTTTGAGCTTGCTTTTTTACTCCACTGACTATTTCGAATAAGACTTTTAATTTTTCGATCCAAAATGTTACGAAGTGAAGAAGTTCTCCGACGCAACTCGTTGTAAATTTCATCAAACAAAGGTTGGATCCACGGTTGGGGAATAACGGTCACAAAATTATGTTTGGCGATGTTTAAATTTTTGAAGGCGGACCACTCATTTTGTCTGGTGACTTCAATATGTTTCTTTAAAATTAATCTGCTGAAGTTGTTGAACGGATGGTCGTCAATTTGTCTCAGGCGAATCGGAAGCAGGGATTTGGGAAGAACTTGCTCCTCTAGACAATTAGTAAGAAACTTTCGTCGGATACGAATTGCATGCCCCCTTCATTAATGTAGAAGAAAACACGGACACAAACGGAGACAAGAGAGGGAACTTTCAATAACGAGTATTATCAACAAGATTTTGGGATGGCCATGGGCAACCCCTTGTCGCCCCTCCTCTCCAATATTTATATGGAGTTTTTCGAAATTACTTACATTCCGAGAATTCTGAGGGTTGGCATCCCTTGGTTGCGGTACGTCGACGATATTTTGTGTATCTGGCCCATGAATCGTGACCTGGATAACTTCCTCCTTCAGTTAAATGATCAAGTCCCCTCTATTAAGTTTACTTTAGAAGTAGAACAAGACAATTCAATCCCATTTTTGGATGTGCGTGTACATAGGGAAATCCCAGGTTTTAAGTTTAGTATCTATCGGAAAAAACAAAATTTGTCCTACGTACACTTTTACTCGGGACATGACACCCCCACTAAGGCGGCCATTTTTTCTTCAATGTTTCTCCGCGCCCTTAGGATCACCAGTCCGGAATACATCGATGCCGAATTAGAAAAAATCAACGGTATTGGAAGTGATCTGTGTTATCCATCTGCGTTTATGGAATCTTGTCTCAACAAGGCAAAACGAACTTTCTATCGCGTCAATAATAACACTCGTACTTCGTCAAAAAATATTTTAGTACTTCCATTTTTCCCGGGCTTTTTAGGCATTGCTAATGTATTTAAACTTTTGGATATTAATGTAGTATTTTCATATAACAATATTGTGAAAAATATCATAGTAAAAAATAGCCCTACCAATAATTCAGGCATTATCTATAAAATTGGTTGTAAACAATGTGATTCCTTTTACATAGGTCAGACGGGAAAGGATTTGCACACACGTATAAAACAGCATCAATATTCCGTTAGTTTGCACACACGTATAAAACAGCATCAATATTCCGTTAGAACAGGACAATTGTCCAGTGCCCTTTTTGTCCATTTGTCAGAGTTATCCCACTGTATTGATTGGAATAATGCTTCAGTTTATTCCACTCTAGCAACATTGTTAATAGAAATATTCTTGAGTCTGCCATTATCCAACTAACAAATAACTTCAACATAAGCAAAGGTCTTTTTCAACTCGATCCTGTTGTTTTGAATTCCTTCAGAACAGATTTAGATAAGAAAGGTAGAACGCTAAATCTTTGGTAAAATTTGTATGCCACCCTAATAACTTTTATTTTTCAATTTTTATATACAAAAAAATAGGGCAGAGTGCTAAAACCCGGGCAGATTTCCAGTATAAATTTGTATGTATGTATGTATATATATATATATATATATATATATATATATATATATATATGATGAATTTCACAATAAAACACGTGAAATGAATAAATGCTGCAAACCCACAAGGAAAAAGAAAAACGATTCCAAGGCCTTTCGTGTATTCAAAGCTACACCTCGTCAGGGAATGAAGATAAAAGGCGAGAAGCCCATAAATATATACAACGTACAGAAAACCAAAACAATTAGCACATACTTAACAAGGGTTAATGAGAGGCAAAAGAAATTTTAACATGTCGTCGTCAATGTTATACGTCCCCGCACTGTTATTGAAAGTGTTTTTAAAATTAATAAATGCACATTCTAGAATATTTCTTTCTATTATATATCTGTTTTTAACAAGCGCTTTAGAACTATCCCACTTGATGCTATGGTTACATCTATACATATGGTTAAATAAAGCATTGGAAGTATTAGCTGTTCTACACGCATATTTATGCTGTTTTACCCTAATATCTAACGTTTTACCGGTTTGGCCTATATATACTGAGTTACATTGTGTTAGCTCAGTGGGCTCCGTAACCTATAAGCTATCAAAATGGTGTTAGTTAGTTTATTAACGCCGTTAGTTGGCTCTATTTCTGAGTCACATATTGTAAATAGCATGGATCTTATTGACAAACTGAAATTCCCTAATGACCCTAATTTCAAATTGGTAAGCTTCGATGTATGCTCGCTATTCACAAAAGTCCCTGTTGATGACCTACTTGATTTTTTAAAAGATAAGATCTCTGAATATTCTTTCCCTGTTCAACACAACACTCTTATTGAGTTAATTAAGCTTTGTGTCAAAGATTGTAAATTTCAGTTTGAAAATAAGTTTTATGCTATGTCGTTTGGATTGGCTATAGGTAATCCCCTTTCACCTGTACTAGCTAATTTATATATGGAATTTTTTGAAAGTAGAATTTTGCCTACGATTGTTAATTTTAACCTGGTTTGGTACAGGTATATAGATGATATTTTATGCCTTTGGCCTAGTAATTTGGATGTGGACTTATTTCTTGGTAGGCTCAACAATTTAGTCCCATCTATTAAGTTTACAGTTGAAAAAGAAAATGATGGAAGCCTATCTTTTCTTGATCTAAAGATTTGGAGATGCTCTAATCAGTTCAAATATGAAGTCTACCGTAAGCCTACTAATAATAACTCTTATGTGCATTTTTATTCTGACCATCATCCTTAGATTAAATCCTCTATTTTCTCTGCTATGTTTCTTCGAGCATTGAGAGTTGTCAGTCCTGAATTTTTAGATTCCGAGTTATGCAATATCATGAATATTGGGACTAAATTATGTTATCCTATTTCATTTTTAGATAACTGTCTTAAGAAAGCCAAGAATAGGTATTATAATAATGTAATTGTAAAGGAATTTCAGCGTAAAAATATCCTTCGCCTACCTTACCATGTTAATTTTCAATACCTTCCAACTGTACTTAAAGCAATTGGCATTAATGTAATCTTTAAGTATTATTAATAATACTGTTAAATCACGCCTAATAAAGAATAGCCCTGATAATGAGGTTGGCTGTGTGTATTCGATTGGATGTACACAATGTAACTCAGTATATATAGGCCAAACCGGTAAAACGTTAGATATTAGGGTAAAACAGCATAAATATGCGTGTAGAACAGCTAATACTTCCAATGCTTTATTTAACCATATGTATAGATGTAACCATAGCATCAAGTGGGATAGTTCTAAAGCGCTTGTTAAAAACAGATATATATAACACTGGTATGCATCAATTTTGCTGTCAAGGGTTTTGTACGTGATTCTTATAGAGTTTCTCCTGCTGATTTCGAATCTGCAATCCGTTTTTCTCAATCAGCTCAGGTTATCCGGCTATGGCCTCATAAGTAAAATAGAATTTTTCGTGATTTTGTCAAAGCGGAATTGGAACAGTAACATCTATCATCACTTGTTTCACTTGTATAATATCTTTTTTTACTTTTCAGGCATATAGATAAAATATTTCATAATGAATAGAGGGTGTAAAAATTATCCCAATAGATTCTGCTACATATGTGGGACGGTTACCATGCCAAATAACCAGTCCCAAATCACTAAATTTGTGAAGACAATGTACAGAGCATACTTTGGAATTAAGCTAGGGGACCATGACAAAAATTTCGCCCCTCATATGTGCTGCAAGACGTGCATTGAAAATTTGAGAAGATGGAGCAAAGGCAGAGCGAAATCTTTGCCTTTTGGAATTCCCATGATTTGGAGAGAAGGAAAGGATCACGTGACAGATTGCTATTTCTGCATGACAAACCTCCAAGGTGGGCTTATAAATTTATTTTTCTTAAATATTTTGAAATCCTCGTATGAAACTTGACATAATATTCACCATAATGTAATATTCACCATATATAGCATAATATTCACCATAATGGTAATCATACATTTACATATACATATTGTTATAGAAAATACATTTACACATACATATTGTTATACAAGTTACATTTACATATACAATGATTGTATATTTTCTTTCTTTTTCATTCATATTGTCCCCGAAGGGACAATATGAATGAAAAAGAAAGAAAATATACCGACTCCATCGACCTATTTCATATCTTACAGACCGCAGCCTTCCCTCACGAGCCGCCACTGTCTGACTGCTTCTTCTATTTCATATGCAAGTTTTATATCCATGTTTCTGTGTTTCTACAGTATTTTTAGGAGTTAACAAGAATAAACACATTGTTGTATACCCTGACATTCCTTCTGCTATGAGACCTGTACCCCATGGTCCTGGAATTCCAATACCAATACCCGACCCACCTCAAACCCTGGACTTCGATGATTCTGATGATGAATCAATGACCAATGCCAATGACCAGTCCCAGTCGTATATACCTTAAAATACCGCTTCAAATGAGCCGAGGCCTCTCAACCAGGCCAAACTTAATGATCTTACCAGGGATTTAGGACTTTCCAAATTAGCTGCCGAGATCTTGGGCTCACGACTTCGAGAGGACAACTTGCTGGCTCCGGGAACAACATTCTCCAGGTATAGGAAACGAGAGGAAGAATTCCGAAAGTTTTTTGCAGTGCACGAAAATACCTCTTCCTTAGTGTACTGCTGCAATGTTGAGGGGCTAATCGAATCCTTGGGCCTGCCATATAACGCATCAGAATGGAGGCTATTTATAGACTCGTCTAAACGAAGTTTGAAAGCAGTACTTCTCAACATTGGGAATAGGGTTGCATCAGTCCCTGTAGCACATTCCGTACAACTTACTGAGAGCTACGATAACATGAAAATTTTACTGGATGCTCTCGTATACGACCAACATAACTGGAGGATCGTGGAGATTTGAAGGTAATACTAATATCATAAGTAAACTATTGCTATTGACTATGTTGTTTTTCCAAAGGTTATTTGAGAGCGTATAAGAACACTTAACTTCCCCACAGAAGTGATACAGTCCAATGCATAGATTTTTTTATCTGATAGAACAAATTCTCTAAATTCTTTAAATATTTTCATTTTTTTCAGATTGTGGCATTTGTATTGGGAATGCAAGGGGGATACACGAAATACCCATTTTCCTCTGCAAATGGGATAGCCGAGCGGATGAGAAGCACTATGCACAGCGTGAATGGGCATCCAGAGAGAATTTTGAACCTGGGTCGCATAATGTCGTTTCAGTGCCCCTTGTACCACCAACAAAAATTTTGCTCCCACCACTTCATATTAAGCTGGGCTTGATGAAAAATTTTATCAAATCAATGAATAAGGAGGGTTCAGCATTCCGATATTTCGAGAGTAAATTTCCTCATATATCTGATGCTAAACTAAATGCTGGGGTTTTTGATGGTCCTCAAATTCGAACTTTGATCAAGGATACTCAGTTCGAAAACGCAATGACTCCAACTGAGAAGAATGCCTGGCAGGCATTCAAATCAGTTGTCACTGATTTTCTTGGCAAGCGTAGAAGTCCAGAATACGAGTCCGTTGTCGAAAACTTGATGGAAGCTTTCAAAGCTCATGGGTCGCGCATGTCCATAAAAATGCACTTTTTGTGGTCCCACTTGGACTATTTTCCTGAAAATTGCGGGATTATAGTGAGGAACAGGGTGAACGATTTCACCAAGATATCAAAATAATGGGAGAGAGGTACCAGGGAACTGGGATATCAATATGCTGGCGGACTATTGCTGGTGTTGAAGCGAGACGTGCCCTTAGAAAAACACAGACGGAAGCCAAAAAAACTTCATTCCTTCCTCAATAAACTTTTCCATATTCATTGTATGAATAAAAGTATTTATTCACACAATGTTTTCATTTTTCACGAGTGTTCTTATAATATTACTCGTATCTACAGTGTTTAAGCTAAAAAAATCAATAAATTTGGGGATAAAATTGGACTTATAATAAATGGCCAATAGAGAAAAAACCTGACCTGATTGAGGAAAACCAATGTCATTTTCAAATTCAGCATGGTCGAATTATATAATATGAGTTGAAAAAAACCCTCAGCAGACAAAAAAATTTCATATGCATACCAGTTGTAATAGAAAGAAATATTCTAGAATGTGCATTTATTCATTTTAAAAACACTTTCAATAACAGTGCGGGGACGTATAACATTGACGACATCATGTTAAAATTTCTTTTGCCTCTCATTAACCCTTGTTAAGTATGTGCTGATTGTTTTGGTTTTCCTGTACGTTGTATATATTTATGGGCTTCTCGCCTTTTATCTTCATTCCCTGACGAGGTGTAGCTTTGAATACACGAAAGGCCTTGGAATCGTTTTTCTTTTTCCTTGTGGGTTTGCAGCATATATACAGGGTGGGGCACGGGAACCAAGTGTTTTTGGAATAATCAGGAAAATGATATTTATTTTTGTAAAGAAAATATATTGGTAGAACAACATTCGTAAGAACATAGCATTTCATGTCATAATAATCATGTACCGAAAATTATATCTGGCATATGATGTCCTTGGCCGTCGACGCATTGTTGAAGGCGTTTACGAAAATTGGCCTCCACTCTTCCCAGCAGGTCTCTGTTGATTTGGATGATTTGTTGACGGATCGCTTCCTTCAATGCATCTAATGTACGGGGCTTGTCCTCGTAGACACGTGACTTGAGGTACCCCCATAGAAAGAAGTCACATGTGGACAAGTCAGGGGACCGAGGGGGCCATGCAATGTCACCAAATCTCGAAATGAGATGGTTGGGAAACGGGGGGCGAAGAACAGCCATTGACGCTCTGGCGGTGTGTGGCGTGGCCCCATCTTGCTGAAACCACAAATGTCGATGAGCAATACGCCTTCTTCGTAACTCAGGGATGAAAAAGGTGTTCACCATCTCAATGTAACGCCCAGATGTTATGGTAACGGTAACCCCATTTTGTTCGAAGAAATAGGGACCGATGACGCCAAACTTTCCCACCGCGCACCAAACTGTAACCTTAGGGCTATGCAGCGGTTTTTCATGGAGTTGTCGCGGATTTCAGCAGCCCAATACCGACAGTTTTGATTGTTGACGGCCCATTAAGGTGGAAATGGGCTTCATCACTCATTACCACCATCATGTTTCATTCTGCTCAAAGTGCAAGCATTTCCTGTGCAAAATTCAGTCGTTGGGGCAATCGTTTACATTCAATTCCTGCACCATCGCTAACTTGTATGGGTGAAAATGTAATTCTTCATGCAAAATCCGTCTAACAGTACGATTGCTGATTCCGAGTGCAGCTGAATGTCTCCGAGCAGAGCGGCCTGGGCTTTGCAACATCGCTTGTCTGACCCTTTCAACGTTCTCTGGAGTACGCACAGTGCGTGCGGCCCTTCGGTTTTGTTTTCATTATTGAGCCTCCTGTTCGAAGATTGTTAACCCAACGTAAGATTGTGTCACGAGCGGGAACAGAGTCATTTCGATGAATGTTGAATCTGCGGCGAAATGCACGCTGAACTGCTGTCACTGACTCGCCACTCCTAACAAAATGATCATACGCGAACATGCGATGTTCTAACGTCCACTGCTCCATGATGGCACCTGAAAGATAAAGGTGAGTGTTAGTTAAAGTTAAAATGCTATGAACCCAGGAATGGAATGCTACCTACCGCACGCCCCTCCCATTCCTAATGGCCGATTACTAGCTATTCAAAAAACACTTGATTCCCGTGCCCCACCCTGTATATATATATATTTTTTTAATCTATAACATTGTTTGGAAACAAATCTTTTAATCTTGTGCTAAAAATCGATAGTTTTCCTTATAAATTGTGTGCCCCTTCCACAATCCTTTAATTTCGTTTCTCCGTTTATTGTGTATATATATATATATTTTTTTTCTTTCTGTAACCTATATATAGGCTGTAATTCTTTATGTACTTCAGTGTTCCTGAGGATGTATTAGACAAAAGCGCTTGAGCACCATCTGTGTTTCCTTCCTTCGGTTTATTATCATATATATATATATATATATATATATATAGATTATATATATATATTATATATATATATATTATATACAGGGGTGTCCCATAGTCCGGCATCATAGGAAAAATAATAAAAAAAGGCAAAACAAAAGCTTTTATTTACAGAACGTGTTCAATATGTCCACCATTGTTTTCAATACACAAATTCAGACGTGATACCCAGTCAGCAAGCACACGGTGAACGATGTCAGGAGTGATAGTGTTACATGCCCCAATAATGCGCTGCCACAAATGTTCAACACTCCTAATTTTCTCTGCGTATACCAGCGCTTTCAAGTGGCCCCAGAGATAAAAAGCTATGAGTAGAATTATCTGGATTCGTTCTTCCTTGCTCACAGACATTATGGCCTGTAGAAAGAGAAAAAATATGAAATATGGTTTGTAGAAATAGAAAAATATGAATTTCTCCTATGATGCCGGGCTCATGGGACACCCTATAATATATATATATAGTGGCGGATCTAGGATTTTTGTGTGAGGGTGGGGGCTTGGATGAAGTTCTAAACCAAGCTTAAATATTATGAAATCATTCCCCTAAAAGTACTTGTTAATAAGATTAACGTTCAATGATTACCAATTTATTAGGAATGCTCAGTCAAAAGAGAAACACTTCACAATAGAAATAATGTACAGCCACTTTCTAGACGACTCTCCAACCTATCGCAGGACACAGAAAATTCATTGAAAAAATACATCCACAAATACAAATATTTAGCTTGAAGCTTTAACCATAAATCTCGGATTATTTCACAAATCAAAAAGAAAATTACTGTAAATTATATCATTCTGGTTTGAAACACGCATTATAAACAATGTGTGGAGGTACTTAGGTTGCGATTCGCGAAACATTTCTATCAATGGGGGGGAGGGGGGCTAGAGCCCCTTCAGTCCCCCTCTAGATCTGCCACTATATATATAGCAGCTGAAGAATATTTTATGTATCTAACAATGGAGAAAGTTTAGACAAATTTAAAAAAATTATCGACTTCAGAAATATAATTAACATAAAATTTTATGACAGCGAAATAAAGTGAACTCCGTTATCGTAGACATATAAACCTTTATCAGTGAGATTCCATTTTTGAGGGTTTGCCTATAAAGACTTAAGAAAAAACATTAAATATAGTGAAGTTTGTATACAACTTCACATCATAATTTCCTTTCTCAGTCTCAAGTGTCAAACTTTTGATGCAACTACATAAAGTCGAAGATACTGTTCTTCTAAGAACTGAACATGGCGTGATCAGAGGCTCCCCTAATTCATTCTGACACTTCAGTTTTACACACACAACTTTTGGTTACCCGACATAACCGATATTTTTACACATTCAATTCTGTATCGCGACATTTATCAAATCTAAAAACCCAATAAATTTAACGAAACCTTACCTAATCTCGCGTAGTGTAGCGTAACCTAACCTAACCAAACCTAACCTTAATTATATCCCCTTTTTCATGATAAATAGTATCTATAAAAATAAACCACTGCGACATTAATATTGTGATATGCACGTTCATGTCGCGATGGAGTGTGTGTGTGACAGTGGTTAATAATAGTGGTTAACCTTGGTTTCGCTTCTCCCAGAATTGTTCGTTCTGACGAAGGTCAAGCTTGTCACTCCACATTAACCTTGTTACGGTTCCGTGCGTCGGTCTTTCTTCACGCGAAGGTCAAGCTGGTGGCACCGCCTCTAGTCCTGGCTTGGTGGAGGAGCGAGTTGCTTTTGCGCTCTCCACCGTACATAGCCAGGTACACCCGGCTCATCTGGTACCGTCCTGAGTCAGGCATCTAGTCTTCTCTTGAAGACGTTAACTTTGACCCCTGTAACGTTTGGAAGCTGGTTGAAAATTCTTGGTCCCCTGACAACCAAGCTATTTTCCTTCAGAGTTGAGGTCCCCCCTTGTCGGGCCTTTAATTTGGGAACACTACACATTCTGCTTTTCCTATTTTCTAGCGTTGTTTGGATGGTAATTGGGTTTAGTTTGAGGTTTGGTATTAGTTTTTCGATAATTTTCCATATGTAGATTATGGTATACCTCTCTCTTCTTATTTCCAGGGAGTACAGATTTAGTTTACGTAGTCTTTCCCAGTAGTTAAGTTCTTTGCAGCCATCAATCTTGGCTGTGAAATGTGTGCGTGTTTTTTCTAGTTTATTAATTTCTTCCTTTATATATGGGGATGTCAAAACTGAGCAGTATTCAAGTTTTGGTTTAACGTGGAATCCGAACCACGCTCCACCACGGGCAGTCAGAAATTACAAAGTCCTCGCACGGACTCGATCTCACGACCTCCCGATCAGCAGCCCAGCATCTTAACCACTAGGCTACCCCGGGTACTCGTTTATCTACCAGCCAATTTTTGTGTGGAAGGATGAATAGCTGGGTTTTGCTGAGCGCCGCCTGGCGTCATCGGATCTCGATCCCGGGGCTGATGGATTCGTGGTCAGCGATGCTAACCACTACACCACCGTGGCGCATATATATTATATATATATATATATATATATATAAAGAACGACGTTTGTGTAGAAGAGCGTTCCGCACAAGATGAGGAGGGAGAACGAACAAATGAAAAATGAGGTACCACCCAGGAATCGAACCCGGGATCATCCGATTGCCGGTCAGATATGTTATCCACTACACCATGGACCTCGATCATTCAGAAGTCGTAATTCTCCTACATACGAGCAGAAACCAATGCCCTGAGGGGGCACCATCGCATGCCGTACATATATACATTTTAACTGCAAACACCACACAGTATAATTAATGTAAAGAACGACGCTTGTGTAGAAGAGCGTTCCGCACAAGATGAGAGGGAGAACGAACAAATGAAAAATGAGGTACCACCGGAATCGAACCCGGATCATCCGATTGCCGGTCAGATATGCTATCCACTACACCATGGACCTCGATCATTCAGAAGTAATTCTCTTCTACACAAGCGTTGTTCTTTACATTAATTATACTGTGTTTGCAGTTAAAATGTATATATGTACGGCATGCGATGGTGCCCCCTCAGGGCATTGGTTTCTGCTCGTATGTAGGAGAATTACGAACTTCTGAATGATCGAGGTCCATGGTGTAGTGGATAACATATCTGACCGGCAATCGGATGATCCCGGGTTCGATTCCCGGGTGGTACCTCATTTTTCATTTGTTCGTTCTCCCTCCTCATCTTGTGCGGAACGCTCTTCTACACAAGCATCGTTCTTTACATTAATTATACTGTGTGTTGTTTGCAGTTAAAATGTATATATATATATATATATATATATATATAACACACACAATTATCAAAACTTTTAGTTTTCGATTACTATTGTAATATACTGACTTTTTGTAATTTGACTTTTAACTGGTAAGCAGCGCATGCCCAACTTATCCTGTATACACGCCCATGAAAATATATATACACAGGGTGTCCCATAAGTCCGGTCTCATAGGAAAATGTATTTTAAATTAAATTTACAAAAGTAATACATTAGAAGTGGAACAAATGTTCAAATTGATGTCTTGTTTTGGAACCATTTTTTTGTTGCAGGTAGAATAACACGCAATGGCTAATATGGAAGCGAGTTACACTCCTCAGGAAAAGGTGGAAATTGTTCTTTTGCATGCTTTTGGCCTTAGCCAAAGACAGAAGAATTTTACCGTCGTCACCCCAATAAGTCACGACCTGGTCAAAAAGGACATCAATTTGAACACACGTTTTCGTTTTAATATATTACTTTTGTAAACTTAATTTAAAGTAAATTTTCCTATGAAACCGGACTTATGGGACACCCTGTATATATACACACAAAATGTCTCAAAAGTTGCGCATCATAGGACTTTTCAGTGTTGACTATAATATTTTTTTTTTCTTTTAGGTAGGGGATGGCTGCGAAAAGAATTAAATTCTGTACCGATTCATCGATTTGTTGTACCTGGTATTCCATACATTAAACCTAAGCTCACCCTCTCGTCTATTGTTAATTTCGCGGGGCTAAATCTAAAATCTTAAAAATCATCAGCTCTTTCCCACAAGGTACATTATTAGCTCCCTTGCTGTTAAAATAATGATTGCAAATATAGATGTCAATATTAAAGACAGTGCCGTATCGTGCTTCGTGGACAACATAGATGTATACAAGGAAATATCAGGTGAAGATGACATACAAGAATTACAAAATAAACATAATTTAGGTTGTCTTCATAAGACTATGAAATTAAATTAAGAAAATTTTCAATTTATAAGATATGTTAACAAGGAGGAGCTACAAAATAAAGGGTATAAAACACTGTGAAGGAAACAGATAACACCAAAACCCAGAAGTGAAGGATCTTGGAATATACTAATGTCCTCGAATGCAGAATTTAGAGAACACTAACAAAAATTGCAACAGCTAGAAAAATAATGGAAATTATCTGAAGGCTCTTCCAAAGCAGAAAAACATATGCTAAAAGTATGGAAGAGTTTAGTCGTACCAATAATTGAGCATTGGGACATTGCCAACATGGAAACTATACAAAGAACTTTTATGTTTAAGACGAGAGATAAAGATTACTGGGCTCGACTATTTCAGTGGTTGGAATTACTCAGGTGATGAAATATGGCATTGTTGGCTGCTCCTGTCCTAACGGCACATTTTTACTTTTAATTTTATGTTCTAAAGATTTTAATGTTTCACCCCGGGGTTATATCTGATCGACTTAACATTCTACAGGGTGGGCCGTAAGTTTCCATACATAGGAAAAATAAACATTTTTTTATGGACAACCATTTTTATTTATATAACATGCTCTACATGGTTGCCATTGTTTTGAAAACACATTTCAATACGTGTTCCCCACTGTTGATGAACACGCATTAGCACAGTTGACGTTATGCTTGTAATGGCGTTGGTGATACGTTCCTTTAGATGATTTATGTCTCGTATCTTTTCCTGATACACCATGGCCTTCAAGTGCCCCCAAAGATAGAAATCAAGGGGGGTGAGATCTGGGGATCTGGGAGGCCACTCCACAGGACCACGCCGACCAATCCAAGCATCCGGAAACTGCTGATCCAAATACCGACGCACGTATTTAAATTTTCCTATGTATGGAAACTTACGGCCCACCCTGTATAGTGTATTGCGGGTTGATTGTTTTAGGTTTCGCTAAGTTAGGTTGTTAGTTTTCTGGTGCGTCGATGTTATGGTCTCGTCGATGCGATGGTTATAGATTAGTTTCATCGGTATATTTCAATTCACAGACCAGATCAATGTTCTTCTGGATCCTAAGCCTATACTTTAATTTTTCAAGTGGCTACAGTATGGGAGAATCATTGTAGTTGCCTCAAATGAACATTTGTTAAGCGATTTATGAAGCTAGAACGCCCCTTTTTCTTTGTCAAAAACTTTTGTAATGAAAGTAATGGGGTAACCAAAATTTTTAAAAATCTCAAATCTCATTTCTTTATGTATAAATGAAAGGTCACATTTTGGGAACTCTAAGAAGAAGCCATTTAAAACCGAGACTTTAAACAGTATTTAAGATTTTAAGTGATAGAAAATGTAACGAATAACTACGTATTAGTTTGTTTAAAATCGTAGCGTACAGTAAATTTGAGAGACGAGGAACGAATTACCACCAACTCTAAGAAACGTAGTTATTCTTCTTTATTTCATAAGTAAATTTTATGGTGTGAAACATATTCAATTGATTGCGGAATAAGCGAAAAAGTTTTTGTTACGTTAACAAATCACGATTTTGAGAGTGATTTAAAGAATACTGAACACCAACCACTCACATTTTCAACAGCATTTTTTTTTACGTTTTATGCTGAGGACTCTTTCTGGGAATCGAAATTAATCAATGTGAAATAAAAAATTCTGTTCATGCGTGGGTTTTACACACACACACACTTTATATACAGTATATATAAAATGGAAAAGCAAAACAAATAGTGTAACCAACATTCATTCTTTTGGTTGTCAAACGTTTCGAGAAATTCACTTTCATCTTTAGTGACTGATTTGAACAATAAAACCATGATTGTTATACAAAATTAAATATTACAAATAAAACATTTTCGACAACGTATATAATTAAGTTATAATTAAAAATTGTCACATGTATAGCAAAAATTATATTTACTTTTAAATGTTTATCTTTCATCAAAGTTTAAAGTTAAAATGAAAAACAATTTAAAACACTAAAAACATTTAACATTTTAAGTTACTGTATGATCAGTTTCGGAAAAAAGTTCGCATAAGAAATTCTGACAAGCAAAAAATAACTAATTTGTAAAACCCTTTTTCTTTTGATATTTCTTTGAAATAAAATCTCGTATGTCAAAGGGGACCTACAACTTTACGAGAGATCCGAACTACGGATCGCTACATTATCTGGATGCCGGAGACGGTTACTTATCCAACTAGTACGGAGACGCAATGACGCTTAACTTCGCTGATTGACGAGGAACGGTGTTGCGAGAATAGCCACAAAGAACCCTAAAATTTCGAGGACAAAGTCTAGTCATTATTAATCAGTAATTTTATTTTATGTTTGTTAGAAATTGTTTTAAGGCGAACTTTTTACTGAACTGTACCGTCGGTTCTAAACAGTCGGAATTCACTGGACTAATGGACTTCTAACTTTACTCGACGGTAATTTTATCGAAATGTGCAACAAACATTTTGTTTATAAAAAATCTAAAAACCCTTTTATTAAAAAAAAAAATAAAAATGTTCTCGCTTCAGAGTTTGAAATTAATAAGAGTGAAATTGAAGTTTTAATCAGTACAATTAAAATTAAATTTCTTTGCTCTACATCCAACTTCATCTTCACCGACTGTACATCAGATGCGACCCATGAAATTATATTAAATTAAATTTTGAGGGGTATATCAGGTGCCGCTTTTAACATTTCTAAGGCCGAAGGCACAAAGCAAAGTTGGAAGGGTTCCCCGCACTTCAAAACAAGAATAAACAATTGTACAAACAAGTACAAAACTGTACATCAAGAATGTAATTAAAACGCCTTCTTTCTGGCCTTCTTCGATACAAAATCAGTTACAATTTGTTTGAAGGGAATTTTCTTTAGATCTCGCTCGATTGACATCAGCAACAACGAGTTCAACCTCCCTTGTAGTATATGTTCGATCTACTGTAAATTGATAATTTTCAAAATGATCTCTCACCTTCGCATTTCAATATAGTGTGTGTTAGAAACAGACGTAATGCAATGAAATTTCCTATCGGAGAAAGATTTATTCAGCGCGCTTTGAACAATTCTTAAAATTGGTACCTAATATTAAATTATAAAGGTACTTAATTATCATGACAGATATCAAACTGGTTTTTCCTCTATAGTTCAAATAAACCTTCACTGAAAAAAAAAGGCTTTATAAAATAATGGCCTCATTTTGTCAAGACCTTTCAACACGGGCCTCAGTGACCCCACCTAAAAGCGACCCTGGGCATATGGATTGCAGACCCAGGTTATCTACCGTAGCAGTCCATAAACTGTGCGATGCGGTGTAAAAGGGGTGCACGAAAGATTACTCATTTCATAAAAAGGTTACTTATTTGAAATGGAACAAGAAAAGTGGTGGCACGCAAAGAGGAATTACCCTCCTAATTTCAAAAAATGTTCCTGTGCTCGCTATAACTTGATATCACTAACTACCAGTCTCCTTGCGTCTGTCCCAATAACAACGGTGGGGCTTTCTTTCATCTAATAAGGGGGACATGAATGAAAAATTAAAAAGTTTGGGAAATACTGATCGACCGCTGCAAACTGTAGACTTCACTAGGAGACACACACGGAGAGACACGGACACACGTATAGATATACTATATACAAAGTTATGTCAGCCTAATTTGTCTGTTTGTTCATTTTAGTTGTAGGTCCTAAAACTAAAACGAACAAACAGGCAAGTGACTTCATTACCAATTTTATATTTACAGCTTGTGTTTAAATTACAAACAAAGTATGTCGTCCATCAGAAGTGTTTGTAGATTGTTACACATGCTTCGCACATCGAACAGTTGGTGCTCGTAATACATTCCCATTTATTCCGGTCGCGTTATTGGGCACCGACTGTAATTAAACTGAAAGGCAAATAGTTCAACGTATTATCCTTACGAAACTGGAATATCGTGGCGAATTTTCGTCCTACAAACAAAATAAAATCTAACAACCACTACTATGTCCATCCTTGATTACAAAACAAACCCAAAAAGAGCCCTTGCTCGCCAGGTATAGCAAATATCACAACCAACAATTCAACATTATTTCCGTTAATTGGGCTACAAGGACCGCGTATCTCGGCGAAAACCGCTGGTCATAGCCGCCAGTTTACGCGTCGACGAAAAGGGAATACGATGATAATACACAAACCCTCTTCTTAGTAGAGTCTTTTATAATGGATTCATACCAAAGGACGCAGAACAGCAAACAGGAATCCTGTCTGTCGTCCAGCGTGGTGGTTTAGTGTAATAGTATTAGCGATGTTGAAAGGATTGACCAGTATTCATCGAAGATTACCTTAATTACGGTGAATACACTTACAGTCTTGAAAACAATCTTCTTCTATTGCTCCAACACGGTGTTTTGCATAGGACAAAACAATGGCTTTTACCAACATTTAATTAAAGGTTTGGTTTCATATACTTACGAATAATGAAAAGGAACACCAATGTTGCTACAAATTATGTTAAAAAAACGTCTGATTGTAAACTTCAGTATACTGTACATTCAACATAAAAACCTGATAGAAAGTTCAAGTACACTCGCCTTAATCTTCACTAAGATAAGGCACAATGCCTTCCTATCTGTATGGATGCATTTTCAATGACATGCGTACTCTAGATCCTTATTATTTAAAAAAAAAAGAATAGTTTTTAATTTGTAAAATCACCCGTATTGCTATTTCTATATTCAGTAATGAAAGATATATATATATATATATATATATATATATATATATATATATATATATTACAGGGTGGGCCGTAAGTTTCCATACATAGGAAAAATTAAACGTTTGTTTTATGTTTCAGATACCCTAAGAATATTGCGTTTGACGTAAGATCTTGTTTACTGATGACGCAAATTTTTACGTCAATGGAGAGGTTAATCTGGCAAAACAACGTTATTGGAGTAATGCTAACCCTAACTGGCTGAGTCCGACGAAGATGCAAGTGCCGGTTAAAGTGATGGTGTGGGCCGGGATATGGGGTGACAGAATTATTGGACCAATTTTTTTGTCAGTGGAAATCTTAATGCCGAAAGGTATCTTAACATGTTGCAAGAAGAGATTTTCCCATCCTGCTAAACGAGGAAGGTAACTTCCCAGTTTACTTCCAGCAAGATGGAGCTCCACCTCATTATGGTCTTCACGTGCGTCGGTATTTGGATCAGCAGCAGTTTCCGGATGCTTGGATTGGTCGGCGTGGTCCTGTGGAGTGGCCTCCCAGATCCCCAGATCTCACCCCCCTTGATTTCTATCTTGGGGCACTTGAAGGCCATGTGTGTATCAGGAAAAGATACGAGACATAAATCATCTAAAGGAACGTATCACCAACGCCATACAAGCATAACGTCAACTGTGCTAATGCGTGTTCATCAACAGTGGGGAACACGTATTGAAATGTGTTTCAAAACAATGGCAACCATGTAGAGCATATTATATAAATAAAAATGGTTGTCCATAACAAAAATGTTTATTTTTCCTATGTATGGAAACTTACGGCCCACCCTGTATATATATATATATATATATATATATATATAATTATTAATATATATATATATATATATATATATATATATATATTATATATATATATTTATTATTAGTAGAGAGATATTTCTTGGAAACTAATCAAATAATGAAAAGGAACACTAATGTTGCTGCAACCATCTTTACTAAACAAACGTTTCGGAAACCTGTTTTCATCCTCAGTGAACACCTAGATACATAATAAAATTACTGAATTTTATTGTAGTTATTTACGAGATAAATTACAAATACTGTAGAAGTTAATCAATAAAACTTACTAAAAACAAAGTAACTCGATAAAAGAATAATCACAGTTGATATACGGTTTGAATTTATTAAATTAAGCGTGTTTCCATCACTATAAGATTCAATTTAGACTGATAACTGGATAGAATTTTGAAAGATGTACGAGATAATGGGTCGTTGGTTGCATGGCTAAGAGTCTGAATGACAGAATGAGCAAGTTTATGGTAAGGCTAGTGCTAGTTTGTTCGGACAGAAATACTTAGGTGTTCGTGGATTCTTGTTTTCAGCCGTTTTCCCCCACATATGACCCCATACAGTTGGTTACACTTGTAGAAATAGACGATAGAGGACAGTAAATATTTATGTATTTTACCCTTAAATTTGAAAAAGTTTCCGGCAGTCAAACTAGGTTTAAAGATAATTTGCAAGTTTAGTTGTGGAAAAAAAAGATTTTGTAATTTTAAGTAACTTGTTCCGGGAAATGATTGAAGTATATCTCATATACAGTATGATAATGAAAAATAAATAGTATACTTTTCTGCGGGAATTTTTTTTAAATTTTAGGAATGGTTAGTTTATTTAAGGCACGGCCATTGGACGAGTTAATTAAATTTATTGGATATTCATTCTGTTAAAAAAAAATCCACGCCAAAATTGAAGTTGGGAGTGCAATGAGGAGTAATTGGAGCAAAGATTATACTCCCCAAACGTGAGAGTGGAGATAAGATTTCTCTTAAAGCTCAACGGGACGTGTGACGAGAATTTTGTGCAGAGTCCCATAAATGTTGGTTTACGATAAACAGATGTGATAAGAATATCTAAAAACGAAATACTATTATTTAATTCTAAATTACATATAAACTCGATACAAGGATATTTGGAATTCAAGTAAAGCAGAAACTGCATTACGTAGTCTTGCGATCGAAAGATCAAAACTGTATCATCCATGTAACGCTTTTAAAATATTCTTTTTAAAGATGGGGAGGGGAGCGATCATCCAACCACCGAGCTTCATGGTAGCATAGGAAACAATGGAGCTATTGAAGAATAGGAACCCCAGCCTTCTTTAGTTAGCTTTATAAGGCTAACTAACGAAAGCGATCATCCAACCACCGAGCTTCATGGTAGCATAGGAAACAATGGAGCTATTGAAGAATAGGAACCCCAGCCTTCTTTAGTTAGCTTTATAAGGCTAACTAACGAAAATATCATGACCTAACCTAACCAATCGTCAAGGGCGTACAGTTAACCTAACGATTGGTTAGGTCAGGTCATGATATTTTCGTTAGTTAGCCTTATGAGCCTAACTAAAGAAGGCTGGGGTCCCTATTCTTCAATAGCTCCGAAACAATTAACATAGTTGGGTGCATAGGGGTCCCCCATCGCCTCTCCGTCTGTTTGTCGATAAACTTTGAACGTTTCGGTCGGTAATGATGATTGTAGCAACACTGGTTTTCCTTTTGTATTTTAATTCACTATAATTATTTGTTTATAATTTTTAGCCCTGAAAATAGAATAGGCTATTCCGAAACGTTGGTATAAATTAAAGAATGAAAAAGTGATGGACCTTTTCCAGTTTGTGTACCGTTTTTCATATAATTTATTTTTGCTTTATAAGGCTAACTAAAGAAAATATCATGACCTAACCAATCGTCAAGGGCGTACAGTTAACCTAACGATTGGTTAGGTTAGGTCGTGATATTTTCGTTAGTTAGCCTTATAAGCCTAACTAAAGAGATTGATATTATCACTCATTTTTTATCTGAAAAGAAAACGGTACACAAACTGGAAAAGGTCCAAAGTGATTTCTATGGGCAATGTTCTTTTTATAAAGAGGAATAGTGTCCATAAAAGCACTTTCTTCATTCTTTAATTTGTACCAACGTTTCGGTGTAACTTATTCCGGATCTTTTCTTTTCAGCTAGTAACAATTTTTGGTTAAGTTAAGCCGTGACATTTTCGTTAGTTTCAACGAAAACATCACAACTCAACTAGTTAGGTTAACTGAATGCCCAGTTAGGTCAACTGTACGTCCTTGACAATTAAGTCGTGATATTTTCGTTAAAAATAACGAAAATATCACTACTTAACCTAACCAAATATTGTTACTAAATGAAAAGAAATTCGGGGGGTACTTGTAGTTATCCCCCCCCCACCACCACCACCACCAATTTTGACAGAATATTTTCGTCAAAACTAACGAAAATATCACGACTTAACCTAACCAATTATCAAGGGCGTACAGTTAATCTATTAGTAAATAGTAAATACTATTCCAGAAAAACAATGTTATAATTAATAATAGAGCAACTGTACGCCCTTGATAATTGGTTAGGTTAAGTCGTGATATTTTCGTTAGTTTTAACGAAAATATTCTGTCAAAATTGGTGGAGGGGAGATAACCTACAAATACCATTGGGGGTGCTATAAAGGAAAAGATCCTTTATTTCATTTTCAGGGCTAAATATACTAAACAAATAATTAGAGAGAATTAAAATGCAAAGTTGACTATAGACACTAATATAGCTATAATAAATTTAAATTTATCAGAAAAGTGTGAAGTTTTGACTGGTTGGGAACAGCAAAGTAACGGCATGTGACAAACAAAATTCAAACATTCTCAAACATACTAATGGATGTATTAAGTACTTTATGATAATTTCTTACTAAATCGAAAGTTTTATGCAAATTTATAACAACCAGTGAATCACTCCAACCTTCATTATAAGCATCAAATGTAAACAAACATTCTCTACAAATTATATTGATATTATCAATGATCAAACACAAATTATTGTAACGGCCCTAATGGACTTAATTCCGCTTTTTTCATTTTTGTGTGATCATTATTATTCTAAAATCGATCAACAAAAGTCCAATCAGAAGGGATTGTAGAATACTTCAAAAGTTTTAGCTAATGTCAAGAAACGAAAAATCCCTTATCTTCGCTGAAGATCAGAACGGAATTTCCTACCAAATTCGCCTAAAGAAAATACTTTAAATTTAGGGAAGATTACACCACAGAAGACGTTATCAACGTGCTATCTATCTGTGAAAACTTAAACTATAAAAAACATTCAGTCGTACTGCAGGGGCGTCCGCAGGATTTTTCGCAAGGGGGGGCAAAACTAACTTATTATTTCTTAGTTCTTATTAGTTCTTTATTAGGTAGAAAAAAATGCACTGCGACCACTACGAGTAAAAACCGTCATCTCCCCTTATCATAGCCAGCTTTCGGTGCTAAATTTATACCGAAAGCAGGCTATGATAAGGGGAGATGACGGTTTTTACTCGTAGTGGTCGCAGTGCATTTTTTTTTCTACCAGTCAAGTCCATTTTTTATATGTTATATGATACTATGATTAACTATAATCGTGTAAGTTTCAATGAAATTGACCAAAAGGTTTTCGAGAGAAAAAAATAAATAAAACACTCAATATAATGATCTTTGCAAATAATCCCATTACTATATCTTTCAGTATAGTTTATTTAACACTTCTAAGTTCAACGACACGGCACTTCGGTAAAGTAAAGGTAAAGTAAACGACATTTCCTTGAATGTGGAAACACTGACTGAGCTGCAGTAGAATTATAGAAGTCGTTGCGTGGTCAAACACAAATTTCCAAGGGAGGGCAACTGCCCCCTCTTGCTCCCCACTCCGGACGCCCATGAGTCGTAGTTTTCCTTGACGTGTCGAAAGCATTTCATGCCCTTTCACACGATATCTTACTAGATAAATTAAACATATGACAAAGGGGAATATGCTAAATTAGTTTAAATTATCTCTCTAATAGTCATCAGTATGTTAAAATACGAGATTTCATCAGACTACGGTGTATTAAAAAGTGGAGTTCCATAAGGATCTGTTTTTGGACTTACTTTTTTTAATTCATGCATATTTATTTTTATCGGTCAACAACATTAAACTGTATTCAATATGCAGACGATACAACATTCGCTTCCACACACCACGACATCAACTCCCTAATAAATGAAGTGAACATCCAATTAGAACATTTTATAAATGGATATGTGCAACCATCATAATACAAGACTTCATGATTTCGCACACAAAAACAAATTACTCAATGCAAATTGCAGAGAATTAGCTTTCTTATAAAGAAGCAGACATATGGAACGCCATACCTATAAATATCAGACAGGCACTATTAATTAATTACAACATTTATGGAAAACTAAAACAGGAAAAAATTACGAAGTGGCTCCGGAACTTGCGCGCAGGTTCCAGAGCCTATATACATATAATAGCTATAGAACCTGCCAGACTAGCAAGAATTTCAAACTGTATGGACTGTCGGAATCGTGCAGAGAGATTTTTAGCTTATGAAATAGGTTCATACTATTATCGGTACTTACGTATTAACGGGGGGGCCACCACATATTGATGATTGGTTAGGTTAAGTTGTAATATTTTCGTTAGTTGAAAATTTCTAATACATCATATTTTTTAAATAGCAATATTTAAAATATTTTTTTATACAATTTTCTGAAAAAAATTAATTTTTTTAGGCTTATTCATGAAATTTTTGGCCTCCAGAAACAAATGTTTCCAATGTGTAACATGTATTAATCATTATAAATATTTGAAATATAAATCATTGTAAATATTTTAAAAAATATTGCTATTTAAAAAATATGCATTAGAAATTTTCAACTAACGAAAATATTACAACAACCTAACCAATCATCAATATGTGGTGGCCTCCCGTTAATACGTAAGTACCCTATTATCTGTAATACACTATATCGTAATCACAATAATTCTGTCAAACATGCCCAACAGGGCATGAAAACATCGATGTTGGCAACTCTGCTTAACTAGGAATCCTCTGGCCAAGCGAGTGAATGATTTTATTTTGACTTTGGATTAGACTTCCACGAAGTGGCTCCTTGGCCGACCATGGCCGGCATGCCGACCAAGGAGCTAAAGATAGGGTTGCCGACTATATGGCCGATAGATAAATAGATAGATAGATAGATATAGGGTGTCCGGTAAGTCCGGCATCATAGGAGAAATTCATATTTTTCTATTTTTACAAACCATAATTTATGCTCGGGATGCCAATTTCCCGTCCACATTCTGTTCAGTGACGAGGCTGTTTTTTATGGAAATGGTGAGGTAAATCGACAGAACACCCGCTACTGGTCTCAAAACAACCCTCACTGGTATACCTCTTCAAAGGAACAAGGTGCATCTCGGGTGATGGTATGGTGTGGCATTTGGAAGGATCGCATCATAGGCCCCCTCTTTTTCGATGAACATGTCACTGCAGGCACCTACCTACGTATGCTCAAGGAAGAAGCATTTCCCAGTTTCTTGAACGAAGAATGAAATTTCCCAACATGGTTCCAGCAAGACGGCGCTCCTGCACATTACAGCACCCAAGTAAGGGAATACCTGTACCAACAATTCCCTGGTCATTGGATAGGACGTCGAGGGCCTGTGGAATGGCCAGCTAGAAGCCCGGATCTCACGCCGCTAGATTTTTATCTCTGGGGCCACTTGAAAGCGCTGGTATACGCAGAGAAAATTAGGTGTGTTGAACATTTGCGGCAGCGCATTATTGGGGCATGTAACACCATTACTCCTGACATCATTCACCGTGTGCTTACTGACTGGGTATCACGTCTGAATTTGTGTATTGAAAACAATGTTGGACATATTGAGCACGTTCTATAAATAAAAGCTTTTGTTTTGCCTTTTTTTATTATTTTTCCTATGATGCCGGACTTATGGGACACCCTGTGTATATATATGTGTATATATGTGTATTATATATATATATATATATATATATATATATATATATGCGCTAGCTATAACTAACATTTTTGGTAAAAGTTTCTTAAAATTAATGGAAACCTACGTGAAAATTATTGACTGCCCGGTTAAGGTCAACTGTACGCCTTTGACGATTGGTTAGGTTAAGTCGTGATATTTTCATTTAAACTAACGAAAACATCACGACTTAACCCAACTAATCATCAAGGGCGTACAGTTGACCTAACCAGGCATTCAATTAACGGCCTAATTATAGAATCCGTGGTTAAATTATTATTCAGGACAAACAGCGTGGTTATATTTATTTAAAACATGCAAAGTATAAAATGCAAGTCTGACGTTTTCAAACGTGATATTTCTGTAAAAAAGTAAAGAATTTCGTTTACATACACTGTAACAGTAGGAGCAGCCCTTGATGAGTGGTTAGGTTAAGTTGTGATATTTTCGTTAAAACTAACGAAAATATCATGACAACCTAATCAATCGTCAAGGGCGTACAGTTGACCTAATCGGGCATTCAACTGACCAGGGACAACTCACAAGTAGATAGATCACAACACTGCATTATCACTATATAGCACAGCATAAGAAATAATTTAACCACGGATTCTATACTTATGCCCAGTTAACCTAACCGGGCATTCAGTCGACTTAACCGGGCATTTAGTCGACCTAACATGGTGTAGTGTATCATGTATGGCACCTATATTCATCGTTCATTTATGTAATCTACTTCGTATTATTTACGATTGATAATATAGACTCGTACTATAGAGTCTGTAGCTATTACATGTATATGGGCTCTGGAACTGGCGCAGGTTCCGTAGCCAGTAAGCTACAGAACCTGCGTGCAGGTTCCGGAGCCACTTCGAAAAAATTAATTAAGTATAGAAATAATATTTAAAATTTAAAATAAAACAATAGAGAAAAAATACCTTATACTCGTATAACCGAAATAAGAATTCTTTTAATGATTCATCAGAAATAAAATTTGATTTTAACTTATAAACGAATAGGGGACTCCACGAACATGGATCGGAATTGCTGCCAGTGAGTACACTGAAATTTGACTGAAAGATCGGGTGGTTGTTACTGGGTGCATGATTTCGTATATGAGAGTTAGGTGATTTTCCGAGTGGTTAGTTGGTTGGTTGTTGGTTTGGACTGATTTACCAAGGTGTTCTAGATGTGAGAATTTAGGTGTGTTTTTGTTTTACATATCTATGAATTCAAACAGTGGTCACGCTTGTACTGATACAAAGTGGAAGAGTGAATAAATGTAGGTATACTATTTTCATATCTGAATTAACTGTAGAATTTAGGTGGTTTTAGAATGATTCTGATGCGCAATTGTGGGTAAAATTATTTACATAATATGAATATGGATCTTTCCAGTTTGACGATCGGCGGAAAAAAAAAAGTTTTTTTTATTTAGTTAATATTTATCACAATTCAGAATAATACAACTTAGTTTAGGGAAATGAAAAATAGTATCAAGAAAATAGAGTTGAAAGTAGAAAAATAAAAAATAAGACATTATAATGAGAATTTGGAACCATCATTTAATATTTTTTCCAAAAAGGTTTTCCTCTTTATTTCTTCTTCGCTACATAAATTCACGAATATAAAGAGTCAATTATTTTCCGATGAGTTCCACAGGTTTTGGAACCCCGTGCCAAGTCATGGCTGAGGGACCGTCAAACTCTAGACTCTATCAACTGGTTAGGTTAATTGAATGCCCGGTTATATTTTCGTTAAAACAAACGAAAATATAACGACTTAACCTAACCAATCGTCAAAGGCGTACAGTTGACCTAACCGGGCATTCCATTAACCACATTAAAACTTTCAGGGATTTTGGAATCTTAAAGCGTATATGATATTCTCTAAATTAAAATATATTATTCTGAAATGTAATAATTAATAACTAAGTAAAAAAGCTTTTTCTTTTTTTTCTTTTTTTTTCCGCCGGCCCGGCCGTCAAACCGTAAAGATCCCATAATATAGCCAATTTGTTCCATATATTAAAACTCAAGGCTCCTGTGTAAGGAAATTATACTAAAATATAAAATGTCCTTTAGAACTGTGATTGCACGTTTGGTTTTGGGAGTGGTTAGCTTATTTAAGGTCCTACCTATCGTAGTCGTAGTACTCTGGGGGAAAACTTTTCTTTGTTAAAAGTTGTTTGATAAATTTCGAATCCTAATGAAATTTAAAGTAATCTGAACAAATGTTAAATGCTCTGTTAATCAAGGTTGAAATTAAACTGCATTGAAATTTTAAAGGAACAAATGATGAGAAATTCGAAGCAAGATCAGTAAGATTTTACAACAAAGCTAGCCGTTGTGTGTGAATCATTGCTTAGCGTGGTAATTTCTTTTACAAAATACAATGAATATATTTATCTGCTCAGCAAAAGCTCCCCCGAAACACAACCTAGGGGGAGACTGGGAAGGGCGAGTGTGTTACTAAAACGTCGTTTCTCCCTTAATATGTATACTAAATTTAGCGCAGATTACCTAAGCCGTTTAGGCGTGTATAAACGAACATAGAACAAACAGACAGACAGAGACACATCATCATCATCATCATTTCCTATAACCTTGGTTTTGCTTCCGCCCGAATTGTTCATTCTGACGAAGGTCACGCTTTTCACTCCACCTTATTAGACCTACAGTTTAACGTGGAATCAGAACCACGCCCTACCAGCAGCCCAGCGTCTTAACTACTGGGATACCCAGGGTACCCATTTATCTACCAACCAATTTCTTTATTGTGTGGAAGGATGAACAGCTGGGTTTTGTTGTGCGCCGCCTGCCGTCACCGGGTCTCGATCCCGGGGCCGATGGATTCGTAGTCAGCGACGCTAACCACTAACTAACTAACTATATATACATATATATATACTTCCAACTCGCTTTTCATTGATTTGATAAACTTTGCCTTTCACATGCATATTTTTCATTCGGTCGTTGTTTTTATAGACAAAAGGTGGGCTTTAGTATGATGGGTTCCCCTCTCTCGGCTACTTTGAACAACCTATTCATTGAACTTTTCGAGCGAAAGTTTCTTCCTGGTATAATCGATCCCTCAATTATTTGGTGTCGCTCCGATGATATTGAATTTGTTATCTTTGCCGGTAATTTACATCCATATTTTATTTTAAACAAATTGAATGACATTTTACCATCTATTAATTTTACACTGGAAGAAGAAAATAATTCATAAACTTCTTTTCTAGATGTCCTTCTTATACACTCGCCCCACCCTTATTTAATGTTTTTAGAAAGAATACGCTTTTAAATGCTTTTGTACATTGGTTTATCTTTCATTCCGTTTATATAAAGAGACGTATTTCAACTAGTTTGTTTCTCCGTACCTTTGAGATCTGTTGACCCCAATTTTTAGACACTGCGGTTAATTTTGTCAGGGACACACTTGTTAACAAAGTTGTTAAATTTACTAACGTGAAATTTTACAATAATGTTCCACTAATACAGGGTGAGCGAAAAGTCCCTGTGCACCTGCAAGAAATGTAGTGAACCTGTATGTTGGAAGTGGACAGGTGCACAGGGACTTTTCGCTCACCCTGTATATCGAGAATTTAAAAGTATTTTTAGTAATTTCACTAATCAAGTTACCACAATAAATAACACGACTAGAAATTTCTTTCGAGATGATAAGCCTAAGTTTGCTTCTGATTGTGACGGTGTTTATAAAATTCCATGTCGAAACTGTCATGAAGTTTTGCTGCTGGAAACTACAGATATAAATATAGTCTCAGAACAAGCAATCCTAATTCAGCTTTGCAGCAACATAGGATTAATTCAGATCATTTCATTGATATTAATAATAATTCGGCTCTTCAGGTCACATATAAATTAATACAAAGATTAAAGGAAATTAACTGAATCATCATCCTTAATGGAAAATATTTCAGTGATGCTTGATAGAGGTAACTTTTACATTGACCCACTCGTAAATCAAATTTTGTCCCGAGACGCCCTTTTTAAATCGTATTCACCTGTCGGATACCGGATACATGAGGTTCGTGTGCTGCCTTCTCTCTTTGTTTTTAGATTTTTGCTTGAACGAAGAGTAGTGGCGGTTTTCGAAAATCTTCGCAATTTTAGTGTGTTTAGTTTTTAATTGAAATTTTTAACTTATACATTTCAGTCTGGTCATTGTACTTTTTACATTGTGTTCTCTCTCTCTCTCTCTCTCTCTCTCTCTCTCTCTCTCTCTCTCTCTCTCTCTCTCTCTCTCTCTCTCTCTCTCTCTCTCTCTCTCTCTCTCTCTCTCTATATATATATATATATATATATATATAATATATATATATATATATATATATAACGGGTTATTACAAAAGAAATAGACAGTTTCAAATATTTATTAAACCAAAACTATTTATGATATTGACATTTACTATGCACAGTTTTATAGAGAAAGTCTTGGAATATTTTACAGCAACTTACAGATGTTCGATGTGTGCACCCCTAGTCACACGGCATATATGAGCGCGGTAGTCGATTTCTTGCCAAATACGCGTTAGCATATCTTCATTAACACTAGCAACAGCTCTTGTGATACGTTGTTTCAGATCATCTAAATTAACAGGAAGGGGAGGGACGAACACAGTGGCGGATTTAAGGTGCGCGGGGCCCTAGGCCGGTTGGAGTGCGGGGCCCCAAACTACGCAAAGCTAGCTTAATTAACTGAAATGAAGATTTACACCCCCATCCCCCAGTGGTGACCTTACGGGGCCCTCAAATCAATGGGCGAGCGAAGCGTTAAAATAAATTTACTTTTTAAACAATATTCAATTTATTGATAATTAATTAGCCAAATGACCATTTCATAGTTGAACATTACACATTTGTTTTTTTGAAGCTTAACAATAAAAAATAACTATAATAATACACCATTAACAAAAATAACTATAATAATACACCATTAACTAAAGAGAATACCACTTGACTGACATGCAAATGATGCAATGAGTGGGTTTTGTTTATTGCAGGCAATTTGTACGGTACACTTAACTATTTCTCAGTCAAAAAAGATTTTTTTCTAGCCTTCTTACTTGCAAACTGTTTGATGACATCAGTAAAATCAAGCACCCTTAATTTCTCATGCTCAATGCTCAACAGGGTGAGTGAAGACAAACGGTCCTGCCCCATGGTGTTTCTTAGATAATTCTTGACTAGTTTCATCTTGGAGAATGATCGCTCCCCAGTGCAGTTTGTGACAAACATGCAGAGATAGAGTCGTAATACAATTTCAACATTAGCAAATGTTTCTACCATGTCATGTCTGTGAATTATCTCATACATTTCTAGTTCAGGACTTTTTGCAGCCTTTGCACCACCTGATGAAGGAGCACTTTCAGGTGAATCTCTTGGAATGGATTTCATAAGGTGTGCAAACTGCAAAAGCTCCGACTCCAATCCAGCCTCCAAGTCCTTAGGATATGAAGACACAAGCTTTTCAGCAGATGCTTTAAGCTCAGTGTTCGTTTTGTTTGAGATTTCTGATAAAAACCCAAATTTCTCTCGCAAGAATGCAGTCACTCTAAACTTGTCTCTCCCTCAGGTCTTTAGCAAATTGTAAAAGAGAGACTAGCAGTGTGACAGCTGTGTTGAGGGAGAGCCCAGATTTTTGCAGCTGGATACTGCTACTCTGAAACCTTTCCAATACTGTATCCCAAACTTCAAGAAGAATCACTGTTTCAAGTTTTTTCAAACCTTTGAGAAGACCACTTGCTTCAGCTCTTGTTTCAGCTGGCTGATTCTGATCTGAGAATAACTCTTCCAGAACAATGATGTTTTCTTTGTGTGCTCTACTGAGAGCAGCTACAGCATCTGCTCGTGCTGACCAACGAGTGTCTGAAAGTATTTTATCAACTTTCAACTTCTTATCTTTATTAGTCTCTAGTACCTCACGGTGTCTCCTCCAACGATAAGTAGATGCAACAAGAAAGGAGTACATATTTGTACCAGAGCAAACAATGACACTGCAGCAGGACAGCTTTCTGCAGCACACTTAGCCACCAAGTTTAAGGAATGAGCCATACATGGTATGTACTCAGCTTCACTACACTCATTCTTGATTATCTGTTGGGTCCCCAGATATTTACCAGACATGTTGCTGGCATTGTCATAGGACTGTCCTCGGCAGTCGATAACTGGAATGTTCTTCTCTTTAAGAAAATCAAGAACAGTTGTAGCAATATCTCTGCCAGTGTGGCTTAGCATGGGAATAAACTGCAAAAACCTTTCAACTGGACCTGTAGTAGGCAGTACATAGCGGATTGTAAAAGTAAGTTGATCCATGTGTGAAATATCAGGTGTGGAGTCAACAGAAATTGAGAAGTACTTTGCTGTTTTTACTTCATCTGTTATTGAGGACATAACCTTTTCTGCCATTATTCCAATGACTTCCTCAGAAATGACATGGGACAAGTAGGAAGTATGACCACTACCTTTGTTTGCGTGTTTCTTGATATGTGCTGCCAAGAAACTGTCGTATGTGCTCAGCAGCTCTAGAATCCCAAGATAGTTTCCATTGTGTACTGATCCAATTACTTCATCTTTACCTCGAATGGCTAGCCCGCGTTCGCAAAGTAGCTTTAAAACATCTACACACCTCCTCAATACTGCTTGCCAGTACTCGCATTCACTTTCATATTGTTGTACTAGATTAGAGTCAATACGGGCACCCGCAGTCTTTCGATATATCATTTCGACCATACTTTTCCTGTGCTGATCTGACCTACTGTGAGATTCTATGACATACCTAGCGTTCTTCCAACCATTGAAGCCAGTTGTGAATGAGCTTTCCACCTTTGACATAAGCTTGCAAGCAAAACAATACACTTTACCAGTTGTTTTAGAGTAACAGAGCCATTTAAGATTAATTTCTTGGCCAGATAATGAATGAGTTCGAGTGAATAATGTCTTTGTACAATGATGGGTTCTGTTTAGCTCCTTCACAGCTGACTCTTTGAAGTCACCATCACAGTGTCGACATTCTGCGCTTCCCTTTTTCAACCAATAGTCACACACATTTTCAGTAATTATTTTAGGCCATAATCCAAGATCCGTTTCAAATCCTTGTTCAGTACCGGTATTCATAACTTTCACTTCCTCTTGTGTCTCCTCACTGTCACTGTGTTCAGGTTCAATTGCGCTAACTACACTAGGTTCAGTACTAGTTGTGGCTTCTCCAGTTGTTTCAGGCGTAATTGGTGTCTCTACTGATTCAGATTCAGTTTGACCGGATTCAGTTTGAGTTTGTGATTTTGCAGATTCAGATACTGTTGGATATGTCAACCATTGAGTTATTTTTGGTAGTTTTTTTACTCTTTGGTTTACGTCTGCCTTTTCTTGTCGTTTAACAGAGCCAGCTTTATACTTCCTCCCTTGATCACGATCACGACTTGTTGATTTCTCCATTGTGCCTCAGTGCAGCCTCACTGCCTTATCCTGAAACATAAAAACATAAAAAAAAACTATTTACACTTGACCCTCGGTTTAGTATTAATTAATACAGTTTAATTAATTAATTAAATACAGACACTAAACAGTTGTTCGGGTGAAAAAGTAGCTTTATGGGAAAAGTCGCCAGCCCCCACCAGTGGCGACTTTTTCCTTAAATATGTATAAAATGTATTTATTATGAAATCTAAGCTAAACTGACCTAACCTAGCCTAAGTACGTTTCATATAAAAAAATTAATTACATTAATTTAACATTTTTCAACTTATTTATGTTATTATAAAGCTGACTAAAACTCCCCCATCCCCATTTATTGACTGGCGACTTTTTCGAGATACGACTTTTACCATTACTTACCACTAAACACACTCACATGTGCACTCCACAGCGGCCTGAATAGAACTAAACTCCCGCCAGCAAAGAGAGTGATACCATAATTATCACTAATCATTAATCAATTGTATTATTTATAGTGGAATCCAACATTATAATTATATGTGAGGGCGCGGGGCCCTCACAGGCGCGGGGCCGTAGGCCATGGCCTACTCGGCCCCCCCCTAAATCCGCCACTTGACGAACACCTTGTCTTTGACATATCCCCATAAGAAAAAGTCGCAGCTGTTAGATCTGGACTTCGTGGTGGCCAACGTATGAGTGACATGTTGTCGGCTGTTGCGCGGCCAATCCAGCGCTTTGGAAGATTTGCATCGAGGTAATGTCGAACTTGCCGGTGCCAGTGGGGCGGGGCTCCATCCTGTTGAAAAATGAAGTTGTCACTGTCTTCGTGCAGTTGAGGCATCAGCCAATTCATTAGCATTTCGAGATAAGAAGCTCCTGTTACAGTTTTCTCTGCGAAAAAGAAGGGGCCATACACTTTTTTACAGGACATAGCACAGAAAACATTAACCTTTGGAGAATCTCGCACATGCTCCACTGTTGCTCTAGGATTTTCAGTACCCCATATGCGAACGTTCTGTTTGTTTACCTTCCCACTGATGTGGAAAGTCGACTCGTCGCTGAAAATTAGACGCTCCATAAACCCATCTTCATCTTCACATCGCTCCTGCATTTCTGTACAGAAATCACGGCGTGTTTTTTTGTCCTGGTCACTTAGACTTTGCAATATCTGCAGCTTGTAAGGAATCATTTTCAACCGTTTCCGCAAAACTTTCCAAACAGTCGGTTGTGGAATTTGTAACTCCAGACTTGCCCTCGTTGTGGATTTCTGTGGGCTGCGTAGGTAACTGGCACGAACACGCTCCACTTGTTCTTCAGATACCTGTGGTCTTCCATGACTTTTACCTTTACACAAACATCCTGTTGTTTCAAATTTCCTGTACCAATCGTAGATGGATTGTCTAGTCGGCGGCGATTTCCCGAAACGTGTTCTAAAATGCCGTTGCACAACAGTAACGGAATTCGTTTTGCTTAAATCAAGCACACAAAACGCCTTCTCCACAGCATTAGCAGGCATCGTACCTCACTGCTCGTTGACTGGTCACTGATAGTGGAACCAGGGTTGCCAGATCTACAGATATATCTGTAGATCTACAGATTTTATGAAGCAATTCAGATTTTCAGATTTTTTCAATAATTTATGCATAATCTACAGATTTTTAATCCAGCAAGCAATCATTATTATTTACTTCCAAAATTTACAACAAGGAAATATTAGGCCTACAGTCTCAATCAATAGGACACAAATGTTCTCGGTATTCAGTTTCAGAAGTCGAGTCGACTCGCTTCTGACTACGATATACATGCCGATTAAATCATTTAATCGGCGCTGATTGGTTGATATTCCCTCTACGTCATGGTAGCATGGAATGTTTTTGTTTTTGTTGAAAAAAATGATATTTATCTGTTTAAATCTAAAAAGGATTTTTTTTGGTTTCATTTATGTGTATGAATTAAAGAAGTATTCCGGTGTTCTTATAGTTATTACAGCAATAACCAAAAGGTATTTCCTTTGTCACAAAGTAACGGAATTCAATTTGTTTACTTTCATTTACTTTACTTTTTTTTATGTTAAAGTGCCATATTTATATAAGTTTATAAAAATAAAGAAAATATTATACAAGATTTTATCATTGATAATACCTTAAGACAGTAAATTAAATAAAAATGTCAAAATTATTATTTAGATAAATATTATAAATCTACAGATTTCTACAGATTTTTTAATCAGATTTATCAGATTTTTAAAAATTCCATCTGGCAACACTGAGTGGAACACTGTACACACGGTGTTGCCGACAGCCTTATTGGCACACTGCCAAGCGTACGACGTTGCTTACGTACGACGTGGCTAAAACTTCAAGAGTTTCTCTACAAAACTGTACATCGTAAATGTCAATATCATAAATAGTTTTGGTTTAATAAATATTTGAAACTGTCTATTTCTTTTGTAATAACCCTGTATATTTGACCGACATAAATCCTGGAAAGTTCCTCTGACCGACGTACAAATTCTCGACAGAACAAATTCTCTAAAGTTTATTTGACCGACTGATCAAATCATCGAATCTTATCCCAGCAGTTGCAAAGAAATTTAAAAATTTAGAAATTTGCAAGACATTACAAAATTTACTAAAATATTTCTCTACAACATTTCGAAAAAAAAATCTATTTAGTTTTTGTTGTATCTTTTAAATTGTTGTATGTCGTTTTCCGTTCCATAAAGTTCTTTTCTTATGCAAAAAGGATGAGTCAAGGGTGAATACCCGCAAAAACGCCCCTCATGATTATATCGGCTATTGATTGATGTTCAAACGCATTTTGATTGTTAATTCTCACTATAATATTTTGTGCGCCCATTTTAGCCCTGAAGATGGAATACATTATTCCGAAATGTTGTGATTTCTCTGTTGTTTCTCTTTATTATGAAATGAAAATGACAAATAGAAACAAAAATAAACTATTATACAGGGTGGCGCAAAAGTCAGGAGTCAAAGCAGCTAGAGAGAATGGATTTTTAACTAAAAATTACTTTTTTAGTTACAAAATTTATAATTTATAATTTTTTAGTTAAAAAATTTATAATTTTTACAATAATGACCCTTTGATGCCTGACTTTTGCGGCAGTGTGTGTGTGTGTATATATATATATATATATATATATATATATATATATATATATATATATACATTATAACTGCAAACACGCAGTATAATTAACGTATATATATATGTGTGTGTGTATATATATATATATATATATATATATATATATATACACACGAATTTTGCGCGTCGATCCCTCATCGTACGGAGGTCAAGCTTGTGGCCCTACCTCTTTATATACTGTATACTGTTCCCCTTCTTATATATGAATGGTAATGTCAGAGGGTGGGTTAGGGAGAGGAACGTTGTTTATGTTTTGTGGAAAGCGGCGTTTCTGCAGGAGAAACAGCGTATTCAGTACTCAATCTTATAAAAGCTGACGAGTCAAATATGACGATTCTCCAACCAATTATGTATTATTTAAGAGCGGGTGGCGGGGGAGTTAGGATTTTCAGCATCATTTCCATAGATTTTTTTCGTAAATTTTTTTTTTCCCCACAAATTGACTTTTACAGAAAAATATTCGCCGAATACGAAAACAAGACTACTGAAAAGTCTTGGAAAGAAATGAAAAAAAATGACTGTTGAGGAAGGAATAAATGGAAAAAATGGATTTTAAAATTTTGAGAGAGAGAGAGAGAGAGAGAGAGAGTTGGCAAAGAATGGAAATTAAATTTCTGACTGACGAAGGGATCGTTCGAAGATAGAAATCAGAAAAGAAATTTTAGGAATATTGCTGAAGGTAATCAGTTTCATAAAGAAAAAAATGTTTTAGGCCAGCCGCACACAGGATCGTCTCGCGACTCACGACTCGGGTTGTGACGACTCAAATCGCGTGTGATTTTACATCGACAGAATGGGAGCCTCGCACACTGCAGCAACCGCGACCGTCAATGTAAAATCACACGCGACTTGAATCGTCACGACCAAAGTCGTCAGTCGTGAGTCGCAAGACGATCTTGTATGCAGCCGGCCTTAGAGCGGCTCCGAAGCAATCCAGGCGACTGTAACCTGTAATTACCTCAAAATTACAGATAGAAATTAGAATTTGCCAATCTACAACACCATCATGATATTTATGCTAAATTAATTGACGAGGAACTCAACTACTACCTTGTGAGGCTTCGGCTGAGTTTTACCTTACAATTACCTTATAAAGAGGTTAAGGAAATTTCTCATTATATTTTTAGTCTTCCTTTATTCTCTCATTTCTTTATTACGCTTTGATAGCATAACACGCATACCCTTTTCATACCCTAAATCTTTATTACCATAACAAGATTTTCAGACGCTAAGTCTATATTCTCATCCTTCCATTGTCTTAACTGAATGACAACACTCGGCTCTTAGCCACAGATCATTTGCATACGCCGTTGATCCAAGAGTTTATATCCTCTCCTTGAGCGATGAAATAACCAAGATATAAAATATACCGTATACTCCATTCTTTAATATATATATATATATATATATATATATATATAATGAGTCAGAGACTTTGCACAGGAACCTGTCCGGTTGATTCTTGAATGTATCAGATGATGTATGTATCAGTAAAATATGTATTAATAAAAATCAATAAAATCCTTATTAATTTCATAAGTGGTATTTTTTTATGAATTGTTTGAAGAAATATGTCAGTAAATTGGTCTTTTACACTGAAATCGCTATTTCCATAGTTATGAAAGACTCCCTTTTCTTTCACTATTTTTAACGCGTTAACATTTGCGTTAATAGAGGAATTATAACATTAATTCTGACGTTAAAACGTTGTAAAGTATATTTTGAAAAGGTAAACAAAAATAACGCCATAACTCGTTATTAGTTAATGCAAAAGTAACGGGTTAAAAATGCTAAAAATAAATTTTTTCACGACAATATAGAAACGAGAGTTATAAAGCCGAGGTAGTAAAAACAAATTGTTTAATAACTCTCATCATCTTAAAATAATAAAACAGTCGCTTAAAGTTCACCTCATTTCGTATGCCTTCGGGAAGAGCCTATAAACCTTTTTTTTTCGTCCATTCTCAATTTGATGTCGCATTTTAAGGATGCAAAATGAGACTAAACACATTTAACAACATGTTTGGTGAATGTTTTCCCATTAGGAGGAGTTGAATTACAGTAACAAAGACTTTTTAGTATTGGCTAAAAGGCTCAGCTTTTAATAAATCTATTCCTTATGTTTTATTCATTTCCTCAATTGAAGAACATCTGATTCCTTTCTGAAATTTAATTTTAACATCGAAAGTAATTTTTTACCCGAAATCTTCTTTAAACAAAGGCAAATTATAATTTAATCAATATATTAAGGCAATTGGTTATAAACGAGGGTTGGCTATATGATGTTTGTTTTAGGGAAAAATATCTTGAATAAAGGGGAAACCTGATTTGAGAGAGAAAATTTTCTAAATAGAATAAATGCGTTAGCTACATTTTAAAAATAAAATATTGCAAAACTTAACGATTTTAACATATGCATACATATATACAGGGTGTAACAAAAGTCTGTTCTCATAGGGAAATAAGATATAACAGAAATGATCGTGATGAGTTTGTATGTATGTATTACGTGGCAACAAGTAATACTCGTACATACTGTACATGGAATGCAATTTGAGCATGTACTGGATTAATTGGGAAGTTAATTGCATTGTTTGTAATGTATAGTTAAAACTATTTTCTCGTTCAATTCTGTTTATTTCCCTCCCTGTGAGAACGGACCTTTGTTACACCATGTATATATATATATAATATATATATTGCAACAAAAGAATTAATTCAGGATGGTTCGTTGGGTTTTCCTCTGAAACCGCGCGACACGAGTTCCGATCCTCGCTAATTTTCAGTTTCTAACTAAATGTCCCTTCACTGAATGCAATGACCACACTGTGTAAATTGGAAAATTTGAAGAGACAATTTATTGAGAAACTTAAAATTAGGGGGAACCGAACTCATGTCGTGAGGTTTCAGAGATCGTTGCCTAAATTGAACGACCCATCCTGGACTCTAAAATGAGACTGTTCAAACTCAGTGAGACCTTAACAGTGCTTGACCATGCACTGAAACCATTATAAAGGGTGTTTCAAAAGTCCAGAATTACAGGAAATATCTATTTTTCAATTATAATATATATGTTACTGTAAAAGCCCGACGAGTGGTAAATCTTAAGATTTGCCGGTAAATCTTGACATTTACTATGTACATCTGGTAAAAGTCCGAAAAACAAGTGAAATTTTACTTATTTCGGACTTTTACCAAATCTACATGGTAAATGTCAAGATTTACCTAACCTAACCTAACCTAACCTAACCTAACCTAACTAAAAGATGTTTTGTGCAAGGCCTCTGACCTTTTATGCAATTCAAAGTGCCACAACAGTTCACCATGCTGTAATAAATGAATTCGTTTTTTTTGTGCAAGAATTTTTCGCTTTTAAGTTGCTAGTATATTTAAATAAATGTTTTTTTTTCCCAGTTTTAGTAATTTCTCTTCAATCCTGGCTTTTACAACTTCTGATGGTAAATCTTGACATTTACCATGTATATTTGGTAAAAGTCCGAAATAAGTAAAATTTCACTTGTTTTTCGGACTTTTACCTGATGTACATGGTAAATGTCAAGATTTACCACTCGTCGGGCTTTTACAAATATATATATATATATATATATATATATATATAATATATATAGATATATATAATATATATATATATATATATATATATAATATATATAATATATAATATATATATATATATATATAATATCAGGGTGGCGCAAAAGTCTCGCATCATACGAATTTTCAGTGTTGATTATAATAATTTTTTTTCTTTTAGGTAGGGAATGACTACGAAATTAACAATAGACGAGAGGGCGAGCTTGGTTTTAATGCATAGAATACCAGGTACAACAAATCGGTGAATCGGTACAGAATTTAATTCTTTTCGCAGCCATCCCCTACCTAAAAGAAAAAATAATATATTATAGTCAACACTGAAAATTCCTATGATGCGCGACTTTTGCGCCACCATATATATTATATATATATAGGTCCTTGAGAGGTGGGGCGACAAGCTTGGCCTTCGTGAAATGAGGAATCGTCGCACGGAACATTTGAAAGATAACTGCCTGGTTAGTCTAATATGATAGTTAAGACGCTGAGCTGTTGATCCGGGCGTGAACTCAGTAATTTCTGACTTCCTTGGTGGGTCGTGGGTCGGATTTTACGTTGCTGTAGTCTTAGGTAGAACGAAAAACTTGACCTTCGTCAGTTTGAACAATTCGGGTATAAACAAAACAATTTTTCTTGAATAAAGGTTAAACTAAGGTTATATATATATATATATATACGTGTACAGGGTGGGCCGTAAGTTTCCATACATAGGAAAATTTAAATTATGGTCTTCACGTGCGTCGGTATTTGGATCAGCAGTTTCCGGATGCTTGGATTGGTCGGCGTGGTCCTGTGGAGTGGCCTCCCAGATCCCCAGATCTCACCCCCCTTGATTTCTATCTTTGGGGGCACTTGAAGGCCATGGTGTATCAGGAAAAGATACGAGACATAAATCATCTAAAGGAACGTATCACCAACGCCATTACAAGCAACGTCAACTGTGCTAATGCGTGTTCATCAACAGTGGGGAACACGTATTGAAATGTGTTTTCAAAACAATGGCAACCATGTAGAGCATATTATATAATAAAAATGGTTGTCCATAAAAAAATGTTTATTTTTCCTATGTATGGAAACTTACGGCCCACCCTGTATATATATTATAAAATTAAATAAAGCTACATCAGCCTATGGCGCGCAACTTTTCAGACACCCTGTATATTGTACAATAATCGATAGAGATTTTAAAACTTACCACTGGGAGAGATGAAAAATCTTATTGAGAAAAAAGCCGTTTCATTTATTTGTCAAAAGAGAATTTATTTCGGTGTAATAACTTTTTCTCTTTTCTTTTCCGCAGTTTTTTTTCTTTACCAAAATGAAGATATTGTTTTCTTGACAAAGAAAAATATAAATATGAAATTACAAAATGGAAGTTTTATTGTAATTAAGAGAATTAGGAGCACATTCTAAATTTTATAATATAAAATGTAAACCACTTTTGATTTCTAAAGTCTCTCTCTCTCTCTCTCTCTCTCTCTCTCCTCTCTCTCTCTCTCTCTCTTTACCGATCTCGTGTAAAATGATATTTCAATCAATAACTAACAAGTAAATTTGAAAGTTTTGGTCTACATCTGAAAATATAGATTTAAACAGGAAACAAACATGTTTGATGAATAAGAGAAACGTTTGAATATTTGAATGTATTTTGTGGTGAACACAATTCTTGATTGTGATTCCCCTCACTTTCAACTGACTAGGTCCCCGAGTTCAAGGTTGAAACTTCTACATTTTTAATAAAACTGCGGTTTGTTTCCATTTCTGAGAACGTAGTTCTGTGTATATATATATATATATATATATATATACACAGCGTGTCCCAAAGAAATGTATACCCACTTTGTTCGATAATACCAGCTATGAGGATAATAAATATATTACTGTTTATATGTTTTTTAATAAAGAATTTTCTCCTGAATCTAAATATGTAATTATTTTTATTAAAAATTGAAGAACAAAAAAGTTACAGATGTTTAAATTAGAATTATTATTTTCGAGACTTCATGTGCGATATTTTCTAATATTTTTTTTTATGGCCTGGCCTGCCTTTTAACCGACTGTTTTGAGATACTTATGTTTAGTGCCTAGCTTAGCCTAGCCATTTCGTTGAGTTCTAATTAGGCAAGACTACAGTTTTGCTCTAACCTTATCTAACATCTTGTAACTCTGCGACGTTTGTTCTTTTCTAACGACAATTTGAACATCTTAGATAAAGTGTCATTTAACCATGGAATTTGTACATTTTTTGAATTAACTAATAATTACAACATTTATGCTTCAATATCAACACTAAACATAAGTATCTCAAAACAGTCGGTTAAAATATTAGAAAATATCGCACATGAAGTCTCGAAAATAATAATTATAATTTAAACATCTGTAACTTTTTTGTTTTTCAATTTTTAATAAACATAATTACATATTTAGATTCAGGAGAAAATTCTTTATTAAAAAACATATAAAAAGTAATTATTTATTATCCTCATCAGCTGGTATTATCGAACAAAGTGGGTATACATTTCTTGGGGACACGCTGTATATAGCCTCGAAACTACTAGAGAAACTCTTGTTACTCCGATTAAATGATTAACTCTGGACATCAGTTTCGTTTTAAAAGGTCCCACTCAACTGACCTGTGTATTTATGTACTTAAAGAAACAATATCTAAATACACTGACAGTAATTCAATTATTTATAGCTGTTTCCTAGATATAAGTAAGGTATATGATAGAGTGAACCACAATATTTTATTTAAAAAACTAGAAGACAGGAAGGTTCCCATGTACATATTAAATTTAGTGAAATTTTGGTATTCCCACCAGTCTTTTACTGTTTGGTGGGGCAACGTACTATCCGAATGTTTTGGCTCCTCCTGCGGGTGAGAAAAAGCTCCTTGCTCTCTCCTACGCTGTTTAATGTGTATATTGATGGATTAATTGCTACACTTAATGAGGCAGCAGTGGGATGTTGTATAGATAACACAAGGATAAATAACTTAGTTTATGCCGATGATATAGTGTTAATAAGCCCCTCTGTTAAAGGTCTGGATCGGCTACTAAAACTCTGCGAAGTGTATTCGCAGAAACATGATATTCTTTTTAATGTTACAAAAACTAAGGTTATGCAATTTCATCCTAAAAGCTGTAATCAGCCAGCTAATATTAGGTTTAAAATGAATAGTGAAGTAATTGAGGAAGTACAAGAGTTTAAGTATTTGGGTCAAACTATTACCAGTTCCTTAAGTGATGTTATAATGTTATAATGTTTAAGACCAACAAAGACCCTAGGATCCACTCATGGCTGGTCTACCTAACTGTGTTCGTAATCGTGTATTGTGTATGTCCTCCGTGGTGGCGGAGGGGACCTACAATTTTACGTGGGTTCCGAACCACAAGAACATAAGAAATTTATGTAAAAACTGCCGGTAAATTGGCAACGACCAATTTTTACGAAACTAAATAATTATCAATTTAAAAATAATTAATTATCGGTTTAAAACTAAAGATAGAATCTCTCGATCCAGAGGATCAAGTCATAATAGACTACTATCCACAAATATGTTACACTCTATATCTATTTATAACGGACATGCAAATATATCAGATCCAAAGAATCCAGTCAATTTCATTACGGTATCCATCAAGTCACGGTCCATATCGACTGCGGACCAAGTCAAAATTTACAACCATATACATTATCAATTTAAAAATAATTAATTATCGATTTAAAACTAAAGATAGAATCTCTCGATCCAGAGGATCAAGTCATTATGGGTCTCCCATTTAAAGGTGTTTGTGGGGCAAGTGAAGATCATGAGTTTTTCAATACCTCACAGTACTATGGGGGGCACCGCTCGGCAGAGGAATCTCTTTAAATGGGGTGTGTAAGGACAGAGAGTATCCCCTAACCCAAGACGCTGCCTCCCTATATCCCACAACACTTGTGTTGAGCTGTGGGATCTATCCCCACAAAGCCTTAATTTTACTACCTTAAACTATACCCTTTCTATCAACATGCGCGTCTAATCGATTTTTAAACATGTTTATAGACGTGCTACTAATTACTTCTACCGGCAAACTATTCCAGGTATTTACTATTCTATGCGTAAAAAAGTTTTTCGCAACTGCTGTCTCGAACCTTCTACTTGTCAACTTACACCCGTTATTTCTAGTCCTATTATATTGAGATATTTCGAAAAAGCTATCTCTATCTACGTTATCAAACCCATTCATAATTTTGAAAACCTGGATTAGATCACCCCTTAGCCTCCTAGTCTCGAGTGTAGTCAATTTTAACTCCTTAAGCCTATCCTCGTACGACTTTGACCTAAGAGACGGAATCATCTTAGTTGCTCGTCTTTGAACTCTTTCGATTTTGTCTATATCTTTGCGCATATGCGGATTCCAAAATTGAACCGCGTACTCCAAATGGGGTCTAACTAATGATTTATAAAGAGGAACTATAATATCGCGCGATTTGTACTCAAAATTTCGAGCTATAAAACCTAACACTTTGTTCGCCTTATTGACCGCTGCTGTACTTTGTTTCGCTACTTTTAAATCACCAGTGACTACAACTCCTAAATCTTTTTCCTGCTCTACGCTTGTTAAATCTTTCCCTGACATACTATACGCAAAATTACCGTTACGCGAACCTATATGCCAAATTTTGCACTTATCCACGTTAAATCTCATTTGCCATGTGACTAACCAATCAACGATTTTATTCAGATCTTCCTGAATTTTACCTCTATCTTCGTCATTAATCGCCCTACCACCCAGCTTCGTGTCATCCGCAAACTTTGAAACTGTACTTACTAGGCCGACATCTAAATCGTTAATATATATAAGAAAAAGCAAGGGGCCCAATACAGAACCCTGAGGAACGCCACTCGCTACATTAGCCCAACACGACTCCGCTCCATCAACGACCACCCTCTATAAGAAAACAATCTCGAAGCCTGTGTGCTAAAGCGAATATGACCATAAGGAACTTTCGGTTCTGTACAAGTGAAGCTAAAGACACTCTCTTTGGTACTTTCTGCAGTAATATATACGGACAGCAACTCTGGGTGAATTATAAAAAAGGTTCTGGCAGAACCCTAAATTTGCTGTACAACAGGTCTTTTAGACTCGTTGTACAGCAAATTTAGGGTTCTGCCAGAAACTTTTTTATAATTCACCCAGAGTTGCTGTCCGTATATATTACTGCAGAAAGTACGAAATAGATGCTCAGCTTCGCAAATGTTTGCTACCCGCAATGTCCCGAGCTTCCCGGAGGTAACAAGACGTGCTCAATACAGTCTAATGCAAAGAATTAAAAAATCAACCAAGAACCCGATTATCCAAGCTATCCATGAGTCCTGCCGTTTATCCTCTAAGCCAGAGCTTTCCAAACTGGTGTGTCGCGACACATTAGTGTTTTTTGTATTTTGAAAATTTTGATTTTTCTATCAACAAAATCGGCTACAAGATAAACCACCTACTGAAAAATTATCTGATATTTGATATTTGATAACAAAAATTAATTAATGTGTCGTGAAAATTGTTATGCTTAAATAGTTTGTCGCCAACGTTAAAAGTTTGGAAAGCTCTGCTCTAAGCTATGGAATTCTTGGTACGAAAATGTATTAATAATATTTGTCATATGGACTATAGTCTGCCAATAAACCTTTTCATTTATTTATATATATATATATACCGGGTGTCCGAGAATTATCTGTACAATTTTTGGCTGTTATTAAAAGTCAACCATGAAGTGTAGAAATTCCACTGTTGTCCCATTTTACAGAGAAACTAAGTTTTTTCTGATAACAAGTTTTGACAAGTTTTTTCTTTTTTGTACGCGGGTGACAGACATTGATGATTTAAAAGCAAGAATCACAGCTGCTATTGAGCGAATTGATGTGGATATGCTGCAGCGTACATGGCAACATTTGGATTATCGATTGGATGTTTTGCGAATCACTGATGGTGCACATATCGAATGTTTGTAACAACGTTACTTTAACAAAAGAAACTTTTGAAAATACAGATTCTAAATAATCTTGTTTAAGAATTTTACGTGTGTTATCAAGAATTTTATTAAAAGATGAAATTGTACAGATAATGTTCGGACACACTGGAATTTCTAAAAAACTTGTCAAAACTTGGTATCAGAAAAGACTTAATGAGATTCTCTGTAAAATGGGACAACACTGGAATTTCTACACTTCATGGTTGACTTTTAATAACAGCCAAAACTTGTACAGATAATTCTCGGACACCCTGTATATATATATGTATATATATATATGTATATATAACCATCGGATTCATCTTGAAAATTCATCTTGTGAAAATATGATAGTAAAATAAATGTTTTACCCGATCGTGCCTCTCAAACACACACACACACATTATATATATATATATATGGGCCCACAACAAAACTCTTTAAACTCGCGTTAGGAAATATTTATTTTATATTATTATAGAGGAGACAAAAGTAAATAGACACACGATAATTGTTCTCAAGAACAAGTGGCGAAGATCATCAAGGGAATGGCAGAACGTGTGTCAGCTTTACATAATGCAAAGGGGAAAGCAACATGATTAATAATATAATGATTCAATAAATCTGTTATTGTGCAGTCTTTTATTATCAAATAAAAAACTAAAAAAAAAAAAAAAAAAACACCGGTGTCTATTTACTTTTGTCAACCCTCTGTGTGTGTGTGTGTGTGTGTATACAGTATATATATATATATATATATATATATATATATATATATAATTTCAATATCTAGCCAATCAAATTTCAATTAGTTCTATTACCGACCAATTTAAATGCAGAACATAAAATCTGAAGTGAACCCGCCCAATGAAATTGAAGATAAGATAGTTTCTGCCACTATCTGTCGAACGACAGACTCAATATCACAACGTCATTTTCTTTAACTTAGAAATAAATATTTAATTACATTATTAAAGAAATTCACTCATTAAAAGTAGTAAAAACGGACTTTTAACACCCAAAATGATAACAGTTAGAAGCTAGAAGTAAGACTTCGCATTCTATTGAATAAACTGTAAAATATGCGATATTGAATGAGTTAGATTTTTTTTTTAGAGTGATTTTTTTCTTTTCTTTTAAAGAACAACGAATATTGATAGAAAGTACTGTCGATAATTCACTTATCTTGGACACGATTATTTGATCCATTTTCTGATAAGAGTCGAGATGTGAATAAAAACTGTCACTTTGTTGGCCAAAGCGTCGTCATTCTGTTGGCCACCAACAGTTTAAAAGAAAACTTGCGTGCGGTATAAATGTACAAGTATGCATGAATCTCTTTGCAAATGGAATTTAACAGAGTTCCCCTTCCCAATTTTGCAATGAATTACGAATGACTTGAAATTTAAAGAAAAAAATAGTTGGGTTTTAAGACTGAAATTATTCGTACGCTCGAGCGTTTTTATGCATTCTAATATATTCACAATCACCAATTCTATTCTGAATAACTACTGTCTATATTTCCTCTCTCCGTTATTTCCAAGGCAAAGGCATCCATGAAACCATAAAAGTCATACATAATAATAAGAAATATAGAAACGGTTAATCGGCAAATGTTGCTTTCCTAATTAAACTAAAAAGTGAGGTAATTGAACTCCTCCATGAAGTCAATTTATACAGGAAATGGCACAAATGAGTTTAAAGTCTGATTACTTCTCTTTTATATAAAGTACATACCCATGTTCCTTTAGATTCTATTGCATTAAATTTCATCTACACTATAGTTACCCTTTTATAACGTTAAGTATACATACTTTGTTTTATGCGAGAAGGAGGGGACAAGGGCGAGCGCCCGCGAAAATGACCCACACAGAGAGGGAGAAGAAAGAGCTGAAGTCATGTCCTTAAAAACGATGCTTTTTTTTAATTTTGAAAAGATTATGTAGGGTGTAAGATGCATGTATTTGTAGTGAGGAACAGGGGGAGAAACGTGTGTTTGAAAGCATACTGGACTGCTCACAAGATAGATGATATACGAAAAAAGATCAGCTAGGGAGAACAGTGACAGGAGAAATGGGAGTTCTAGCACTCCCTGTCTCCTGCCTAATGTTCGCCACACCCCCTGGGAGTAGTTCCCGATTGGTATCTACAATCTCCTCTTGGATTATATATATATATATATATATTAATATATATATATATATATATATATATATATAGCCTCAAGTCCTTTAAAGAGAGACAAGACGCTTATCTTACTTTAAACCTCCAGTTAGAAGCATTTGTTTTGCGCATGAAAGTATTGTAAAATTTTCACTCGGATTCCCTCTTCTGTACTTTAAAACTTTCACTTTATCTTTAAATTTCTTTCCTTCTTTTCAACCTCTTTTCTTTGCTTTGCTTTAAACTTTCACTTGTCGTCCTCTAATTTTCTTACATCTTTTAACCTTCCTTCTTAAACAAACAACCTCGTAGGGACCTGCCGGTCTGTTGCTGTTTGGTGTACTTTGTATTTCTTTGTGTGTGTGTATATATATATATATGATGAATTTCACATTCAAACGCGAAATGAATGAATGAGGCAAACCCACAGGAAAAAGAAAAAATTATTCCAGTATGGAACAATTTTTTTTCCCCTGTGGGTTTGCATTATATATACAGGGTGTCCCGTAAGTCTGGACCCATACGGAAAAATAATAAAATTACAAAATAGTCCAAAAATTTATTTATAATATATTTGTTATTATTTTATTATTATTTTTATTTTTTTTTATTATGATCTTACTCCGCTGGAGTTTTATTTGTGGGGCCACTTGAAAGCCAAAGTGTACGAGGTCAAACTTCAAAACATTTTCCACCTTAAAGCACGCATTGTGGAGGCGTGTCAAGAAATTTCTGCGACTGTGATTCAGAAAGTGCTGTCGCAGTGGAGATTGCGTCTTCAACTATGTGTGCGACACAACGGCGGACACTTTGAACAGATTATGTAATAAATTTTTGGACTATTTTGTAATTTTATTATTTTTCCCTATGGGTCCAGACTTACGGGACACCCTGTATATATATATATATATATATGAAAATTATTTCACGAAAGTAACACGTGAAAAATATTTATGATGAAAATAACCACGAAGGAAAAAGTAAACAGAATGGTGCTCAAGCGCTTTCGTCTAATGACGAAAGCGCTTGAGCACCATTCTGTTTCTTTTTTCCTTCGTGGTTATATATATATATACGAAATAGAACTGGACTTAAAACAATTATTTATTCACCTACAAGATAAACGAGGAAATCATAACAAAAAATAACCCAAAATACTTTTACGCTGTTGCATAAAGAAATCTGAAACGTAAAGAGGGTATTGGTCCGTTAAAAGATAGAGTAAATGAATACACAAATGACTCAGAAGATATGAGCGAGTTGCTTAAGGAGCAATTCAACTCGGTGTTCAGCCTTCAAAAGCCAGAGCTGAAGAAAGAAAATTGGGATGAACTCTTTGACTTAGATTCAAATCACTCAAAAACAAGTATGGACATGAATCTATTAATGGCTTTTGAATTCTTGGAAAATTACATAATGAAGGGTCTCTCGCAAACACGAGAAAATTTGGCATCAAGGCCAGACACATGGAGTGCCATGATTCTCAAGAAATGCAAGGAGAGTATAGTCTAGCTACTATGCTTACTCCGGACACAGGACTTTCGACACAGGACACATTCCACTCCCATTAAAGAACGCGAACATTGCATCCTTATTCAAAAGGCGGTAACGGGTAACACCTAAGAACTATCGGTCAGTAGCTCTCACCTCCCATCTTAGAAACAAAGTTACTTACTACCTACAAAAAAAGAATTTATTCAATCCGAGCCAACATGGCTTCGGGATGACAAATCATGCCTATCACAGTTATTAGACCACTAAGAAAAAGTACTAGAAAGATTGTGTCGAGGTTAAAATATAGATGTAATATATACCGACTTTGCTAAAAGCCCTCGATAAATGGGATCACGGAATTACAGTGGACAAACTTAAGAATGCACGGATTACTGGAAAGTTGGGCCGATGTATATTTAATTTTTTAACCCAAAGAATAAAGAACGCAAAGAGTGGTAGTAAATTGAGTTAAATCTGAAATCTCAGAAATTGTCATCTCTGTCCAACAAGGTATAGTATTAGCTCCCTTGCTGTTTATCATCATAAATGCAGACATTCATGCAAATATTAATGACAGTACAATCGTGTTCCGTACATGACACGAAGATATGCAAAGAAATATCAAATGGAGGAGACATGAAAAATTATAAAACGACCTTGAAATATTATTTGAGTTGGCGGAAGACAACAATATGAAGTTCAGCGAAGAAAAATTCCAACTTATAAGATATGGTAAAAAAAAGGAGCTGCAAAATAAATGATACGAAACAATACAAGAAAAACAGATAACACAAACCCACAAGTCAAGGATCTTGGAATAATAATGTCATCGGATGCAGAATTCAGAGAACACTACATTAAAATTGCAACAGCTAGAAAAATAATGGGAATTATCTGGAGGAGTTCCGTAACAGAAAAGCAGAGATCATGCTAAAATTATGAGAGGATTTAGTTCTACCCATAATTCAGTATTGCTCAACACTCACAAGCCCATACAGAAAACTAGACATTGCAAACATGGAAGCCACACAAAGGACTTTTATGTCTAAGATAGAGGAAACGGAAGCTGAAGAATACTGGTCTTGGCTACAAACCCTGAAACCGTACTCCTGGAAAGAAGAAAGAAGAGTAAAATTACAGTGCCAACTATAATCTCAAATTCAATTAAGTTACATATTCTGATGTGTAACCAATTTTCTTATACTGACTTTGTTTATGTTAAAGGCTTTGTTGGTTAAATGTTAGTACTTGAGAGTAATCAAAAATACACCTGAAATTAAATTAGCTAATTTGGGTTTACCTGGACCTTGATTTCGGCTCTCTCCTTCTCCTTCAATAAGGCGGAGGTATTTCTGCGGGCATTCCCCCTTGGCCCCTCCTTCTTGCATAAAAAAATGTTAGTTTTTACAACATTCGTCCTGAGAAAGTTATTTTTAATTTTTCAAAGAAAGTTTTAAATTCTAACGAGAAACTTCTGTTGTTGTTACGGTTAGAATTTAAAATACTAAATTTTAAAATAAATTTTTACATGTACTTTGTTGGCTTTTGAGAAACTTTACCATTTCTTCTACAAATTGAAGATCTACTTAAAATTAATATTGCAAAAGCTGGGATTTGTAACATTTCTAAGAAATATTTTTTATAATTTTAAACCTGATAGAAATTTTTTCACCGTTAATTAATAAAACAAATCTTGCTACTCTCAGGAGGTTTTCCAACGAGGAATCCATCATAACCTGAAAACCTGATAAGGGGAAAGGTTTAGTAACTTTAAATAAAGCTGATTATGTCAATAAAATTTTAAATATCTTGAATGATACCACAAAATTTTTTAAGTTAAATGATGACCCTTTTAAATTATTTTTGTGCTTGGAAAACAAGGTCAGTCGCGTCTTGCGTAGACTCCTCCAAAATGCTGTTATTAACAAGGACACCTATAATACGCTGTACACTTCTGGCTCGCCTCCTGGTATAATCTAATATCTATATCCGCCCTACCTTGGCTGTCTTTACTAGTAATTGGTTCGCTCTGGCTAAGTTCTTTGTTCCTTTGCTTTCTAAAATGACAATTAACAATTTTACCAAGTTAAATTCTTTTAACTTTGTTCAAGTTGTTCAAGGGATTACTAAAGTTCCTAAAACTGGTAAACTATTTATGGCCAGTTTCGATGTGAATCCTTGTTTACGAATGTCCCTCTACAAGGAACCATTGATATCTATTTGAATACTTTATTCCCAAATGCCGACTCCAGAGTGGACCAATTCAATAAAAATTATTTTACTTCGTTACTCAACTTAGCCATAAAAGACACTATCTTCTCTATAAACAAATAGATAGGATAGCCATGGGTTCTCCTTTGGGCACCACTTTTGCAAACACTTTCCTTTGCTTTCATGAAACGCCAGTTTTCTACCGTAGATAAGTGGCTGACTCTTTTTTGTTATTCAGGCGTCCTTCTCATGTTGACTAATTTCTAGAACTCCAAACATCTCAGCATTAAATTCACTAAATAAATAGAGCAGAATTCCTAATTAGCATTCTTCGACGACAATATTCACAGAACCAATACTAATTTTACAACTTCATTCTATCGTAAGAAAGCCTGAATTTTTTAGGTGACGTTCCTTTTTTACTTTAAAGTCAAAAGCATAAAAAGACAAAAACGCTTATTGACCGTACTTTCAAAGTTTACTCTGATAATTTTTCTTTTCAATCCGAGATGAATTTTTTATCGATTATTTTAACTCCAATTCTTTCTAAAGGATGTGACTATTTGAATTGCCATTTTAAACCCCAACTCCCCGTCCCGACCGTTCAAAAAGGCGAGAGATATATACTGATGCCTTTTAATGACTACATCAATCTAAGGAGAGAAAAAGACCAAAACCGCTTACTTTCTCAGTTTCATCCACAAACTGACTTTAAATTTATATTAACCAACTATTTTATTATTAGCTCCTTTTTTTAAATTTAAGGAAAGATTGCCCGATGCTCTCGTTTCCAACCTGGTTTTTACACTTTTAGTTGTGGCTGTAACGGCACGTATGTTGGCAGCTCCGTGCGCCAACTTAAGGCCCAGGTCGATGAGCATCGTGGCATTAGTAACCGTATTTCTTTACCATTAAGCAGACCAGCTAAATCTTCAATCCGTGAACAGTGCGAACGCAATAACCATCCATTCAATAACAATTTCTCAGTTTTAACTACAACGAACACTGAAACAAGCTTTAGAATTCTTGAGTAAGTTTATTTATTTATATATATATACAGAATGTTTCACAACCGGTCTGCCATACTTTGGGGGGTGATTTCAGGGGTGATATCGAGTAAAAAAGTTAATACAACATCGGTACTATTTCAAACCGTTGCAGAGCTACGGACGTTTTAAAGTGCACGGAAAAAAATAAACGAGAGTATTAATCTGATGCATTTATTGCTACATTTTATGAGGTACACCTTATAAATGTTCAAAATGTCCGCCTCGGTTTTCAATACCAACACCACCACATTTTGGGGTGTTCTCGTATGTAAGCAACGGCATCCATGATCCGACGCAAGAGTTCCTGTCTCATTTGTACTTTGGTCTTGTAGACCATCTCTTTCATAAGGTCCCACAAAAAGAAATCTAACGGGGTTAGGTCCGGAGATCTCGGGGGCCACGATATTAGACCAGCACGACCAATCCAACGATTCCCGTACCGCTGATTCAAGTAATCCGTAACATGACGACCAAAATGTGGTGGCGCCCCATCGTGCTGAAGGAACATCCTGCGCCTTGTCTCCAAGGGCACGTCCTCCATCAAAACCTGCAATTCGTTCGTGAGGAAGTTCAGATAAATATCAGCAGTTAATCGTTGTTCTAAAACGAACGGTCCAATCAGCTGATCTCCAATTACACCGCACCAAACATTCACCGAGAATCGATGTTGAAAGTTTCCTTCAACGATACCGTGGGGATTATCGGCGGACCACAAGTGAGAATTTCCTCTATTGTTAATTCCATCCCGAATGAATTGTGCTTCATCACTAAACAGTATGCGATTAAGAATTTGGCGATGCATAACCATCCACTGGCAAAATTGAACACGTTTATCGTAATCATCCGGTTGAAGAGCTTGCACACGTTGCAAGTGATAGGGATACAAACCCTCATCATGTATGGTTGGCCATACACGCGATGCGGTTTCACCAATTCGTCTAGAAATCCTTCGAACAATGGTAGTTGGGCTACGTTGTACTAGGTTCAGTAAGCGCTCCTCCACAGCAACGGGCCGTCGTGCTACATGTTCTTGGTTACGTGGAACAGTTGTCCCTGTTTCCCTTAATCTCTGGTGTGTCACTAAACACTTGCCTGTTCGGCATTCGGCGGTTCGGAAAATGTCTTCGATATTCCTCAACTGCCGCTCTGCTGTCACTATCACAGAATCCATAAATGAAAGGGATATCAGCGTATTCAGCGGGTGTGAACTGTTGATTCATTTTGATTGTTCACCTTAGCGCAATACAGTGTCTCGTACCACAGATCAGAACCAACTGAAAGAAAAAAACTGAGGGTTAGTAGTGGTAACTTCGTTAACTGAAACTACCACCAGTGCTGCCACCTATCGAATTACACACACAATTTGTTGTTTGCACATCTTAAAACGTCCGTAGCTCCGCAACGGTTGGAAAGAGCACCTATGTTGCATTAACTTTTTTACTCGATATCCCCCCCAAATCACCCCTCCAAAGTCTGGGCAGACAGGTTGTGAAACACCCTGTGTATAGTATATATATATATATATATATATATATATATAGTATATATAGTGTTTTAGATATTCAGATATAAAATTAGAATACAGAGCTAACTTAATTGAATTTGAGATTGTAATTGCCACTGTAAATTTACTCTTACTGTTGTAAGTTTTTTTTGTAAAGTGTTAATTCCCTCATGTACCTGTCCCACTATCTTTCACCGGTTTTTATTTTATTTTTATTTTATGTTTACGTGGACGTCGCGCTCATCCGTTTTATCATAAAATAGGTTCTCTAGGAACACTTCGTTCTCTATGATCCTACTATATACAGCAGTGGTCGGCGAACAGGGGTAAATTACCCCAAATGGGGGTACATTTAAAATTTTGGGGGTAATGCGTGCGGTATGAGAGACACTATATGCAACAATTTTAAGAGCAATTGGCTTGTTTTTGTTTACTTTGAAGTCTGGGGGTAATTTCATTTTACTCAAATAGATTTTTGGGTAATACCCAAAAAAGTTCCCCGACCCATGATATACAGGGTGGGAGAAAAGACTAAGGATTTTATACATGCAAATAATTTGTTAATAATAAACAAACTCCAATGATATCACTGCAGTGTATGCAATACTTTTCAAAGCAACTATACGAGACCAGGAATGACCCCACGCTAGAACAAGAAGGCCCTACGCCCTAGCCCTCCTCAGCGCCATGTCAGTAAGGATGGAATACAACAATGAAGAAAAAATGTATCTTGTATCCTGGGCTATTTCTTATAATAATTTTGAAAAACGTTTGCGTTTATTTCAAGAAAAATATAATAAACCACCACCAAATGCAACCACTCTTCAATACTGGAAGCTCAAACTTTTGGAAACAGAGAGCTTAGTAAAATATCCAAGAAGCGGAAGGCCAATAACGGCCACAGGAGACAACAACAAAGAAAATGTCTTGGCCACTTTTCAAGTCGATCCAACAACTTCATCAAGAAAAGTCGCAGAGGAATTGGGTATTTCCAAATTTTCAGTAGCAAGAATATTGAAATCACAAGGGTAACACGATTACAAATCCATTTACTCTCAGCTCATATACGACGATGATTCTGATAGACAGTTTGCTGAAACAATGAGACAAAAGTTGACCAGTGATCTATATTTCCTTGGAAAGGTCAAATTTTCGGATGAATGTGTCTTCGGTTTAACGAGTAAAGGAAGCAAACACAACGTTCACTACTGGGCGAAAAAGAAATCCCAAAATACGATTAGTAAGCCCGTTAAAACGGCTACACTAACAGTTTGGGCGTGCATTGGTTATTCAGGACTCGTTTGCTTTGACATATCGAGAGATACGATGGATGGAAAACGCTATTGCCAAGTATTGAGATACAAAGTTTTGCCACAGTTTACTAATGGCTTTGGCAGGAATTGGCTTTGTCAACATGATGGAGCGCCACCACATTACTCTACAGCTGCCCATGAAAACTTTGGATACGAACCTTGAAGGAAGATGTTAGCGAGGTCCCATCGAGTGGCCAGCCAGATCACCTGATTTAACCCCATGTGATTTTTGGCTTTGGGCTTATTTGCGTGACAAACTCTACACTCCTGGTTTCATCTATCCAAATGTGAATGCCCTTGTCTCAGAGTAGATGAAGAACTGAAAAGGATCCCACTCGATATGTTCAGAAGAACAATGAAGAGTTTCACAGAGAGAATCCACAAATGTATCATAGCGGATGGAGAACTCTTTGAAGATTAAATTGATTAAATTACAATTTAACAAAATATTTGTATGAATAAAATTCTTATAGACTTTTTGTTTGATTTATTTCATCATTTGAACACTCATCTGTATAATGTTGTTAACTAAATAGTTGTGTGTATAAAATCCTTAAAAAAATTTCTCCCAGCTTATATATATATATATATATATATATATATATATATTAGAATACGTTGATAACCCGGCGTTTGATAATGCGGTATGCAAGTGACATGAAAAAAAATAGGCCACTTAATCTTATAATTAATCTAGGCCAATTAATTTATAGGCCAATTAATCTTTACTACGCCTGCCAAGATGCGAATAACGCAAGGAGCGTTGCTATAATGTTTAAACTTAGAAATGTAGTCCCTAAACAAGTTTTATTGACTCTTTATCATACTACTCTTGTTCTTCCTTATCAACATACTGCGCCCTTGTTTGGGGAAACTCCGCTAACAACGCATTAAATGGTATCTGTCATCCAAAAACGAGCAATAAGGTTATTATCTGATGCTGATTTCCTTGATCACGCTAGTGCATTATTTAAAGAGCTAAACCTACTAAAGCTCAATGATATAACCAAACTGGCACATTTTATTTTTATTTACAAGTGTAAGAACAAAATCATTAATTTACAATGGATAAATACATATTTTGTAACTCATCAAGAAATCCACTCGTATCAGACCAGAAATAGATCAAAGCTTGTTGTACCTTAATTTAGATTGTCTTCATCTCAAAAACTACTCATTTTCATCGGATTGAAACTATGGAATGACTTAAATACCGATACAAAAAATATTGTGAATGTAAATTTGTTTAAAACCAAGTTGAAATCCCGATTAATAATGGCATACTAACAAAAATCTAGGATTAATGTCCATTACTATTGTTTACTAATTATTAATTTCTCGTATGGAATCTAGTATTAAAAACACATTTCTTAGGATTGTTCAGTTCTTATCTTTCAGTATAATATTGGTTTCTTTGTATGGTATTGGTATAGTGCCTTCAAAGGTGACCTTGTATTTGTCATGTCAGTAGTGATAATTTAAAATTAATACATGTTTTAACTATTAATAATACTTATTTACTTATTTATTAATTAGTAACCACTAGCTGTTTATTTTAATAAGAGCCAGTAAAGCCTAAAGCTTAAGGGCCAAATTAAATAAAATAAATAGTCGAGCTTCACAATTATTCATGTCATTGTAAATTGAAACGATTGTATTTATGTTATTATTAATAAAGGTTATTCAATTCAATTCAATTTTTTTGTGGGTCTAAAGGGCAAAATTCAATCTAGGCACTTAGAAACCGGAGGCAGACGCGGGTAGACAAAGGCCAACAGCTTGAGAATGCGAGTGAGTGACGTGTAGTGTGACGTGAATGGTGAGTTTTATATTTTATTAAATACATTTTTTATGCAGAAAGGAGGAGCCCGCAAAAATGCCCCCCCCCCACCACCATACAGGAAGAAGAGAGCCAAAATCAAGGTTCAAGGTTTTCAAGATGCCTGGACACTCTACGTTTGAAAGATTGGAGATCATAGATAGGTGGCAAGATGGATTGAGGAAGATTGTTCCGAAGTTAACTGGTTGAGTAAATGAACGATTGAAAATACCAATTAACCCTTGCATTAGAGTGTTGGACAGAAAACAAATGAGAATGTGTTGAAAGTCTGGTACTGCATGCTCTTCTTGAAGAAGGAGGCATGCAGTTAGAGAGTTCAGAAGAGCAATGTCCATTGTGATAGCGATAGTAAAAAGAGAGAGTGAGGCAACATTGCAGCGAGGAGAGAGAGAGATTGAAGACAGACAGTAAGAGACGGGAAATTGAGGAGACAAAAAGCCTTTGATTCCACTCGGTCAAGTGGAGCTGTGTGAGTTGAGCCATCCCACACATGACAAGCGTATTTCATACAGGGACGGACAAGACCCCTGTACAGATATAGCAACTGAGTTGGGGTAAAGAAACCGCAGAGCCGGTACAGCACACCTAACCTCTTAGAAGCTGTTTTAGAAAGAGCGTATAACCTTGGTTTTGCCTCCGCCCGAATTGTTCATTCTGATGAAGGTCAAGCTTTCCCTCCACCTTAGACCTACAGTTTAACGTGGAATTCGAACCAAAGCCCACCAGCAGCCCAGCGTCTTAACCATGAAGCTACCCAGGGCACCCATTTATCTATCAACCAATTTCTTTAATGTGTGGAAGGATGAAGATGAGTTTTGCTGCGCGTCGCCTGCCGCCACCGGTTTTCGATCCCGGGGCCAATGGATTCGTAGTCAGCGACGCTAACCACTACACCACCGAGGCGCATTGTATATGTGAACTTTCCAGGAAATGTCATGAGAAAAGGGAACTGTGAACACCAAGAAGGTTAAGAGAAAACGAAGGATTGACTTGTGTATTGTTGAAGGTAAGAGGAGAGTCATATGGAAGATTGTGACGAATACACAAATGAAGAAATCGAGTTTCTGAAGCACTGAAAGCAACAGGGTATTCTATGCCTCAATCAGAGATTCAGAGATAGTAGAAAGATCGGAGGACAGCTGCACTATAGCCGTACTACGCGAATCATGGAGTAACTATTGTGAGGGACGCTTTGGGAAGCGGGTGGAGAAGTGAAGAGTGGAATCATCGACATAGGAGTGGATAGGAGAGGAAGTGCGCCTTAATAAATCATTGATAAATAGAAGGAAAAGAGTGGGCGACAGGACAAAGCCCTAAAGAACACCACTATTAATAGCTTTAGGAGAAGAACAGTGGCCATCTACAATCGCAGCTATAGATCGTCCAGAAAGGAAATTAGAAATGAAGACACAGATAGAAGGATAAAAACCGAAGGAGGGTAGTTTGGGAATCAAAGATTTGTGCTAGACTCTATCAAAAGCTTTGGATATGTCTAACGCAATAGTAAAGGTTTCACCGAAATACTGAAAGAAGGATGACCAAGAGTCAGAGAGATATGGAAGAAAATCGCCAGTAGAGTGTCCCTTGCCGAACCTATACTAACGATCTGAAGTAAGATTGTGAGAAGAGAGATGTTTAAGAATCTTCCTATTAAGGATAGATTCAAGAACTTTAGAAAGGCAAGAAATCAAAGCAAATGGGCAATTGGGACAGACTGAATGAAAGCGAACTTCCAACAAGAAGAAAAATTACCAGATGAAAAACAAAGATGAAAGAGTTTACCTAGGCACGATATTAGCACAGAATACAAATAATAATAATATAAATATAATCCAAATATAATAATATAGGGTGGGGCACGGGAATCAAGTGTTTTTTGAATAGCTAGTAATCGGCCATTAGGAATGGGAGGGGCGTGCGGTAGGTAGCATTCCATTCCTGGGTTCATAGCATTTAACTTTAACTAACACTCACCTTTATCTTTCAGGTGCCATCATGGAGCAGTGGGCGTTAGAACACCGCATGTTCGCGTATGATCATTTTGTTAGGAGTGGCGAGTCAGTGACAGCAGTTCAGCGTGCGTTTCGCCGCAGATTCAACATTCATCGAAATGACTCTGTTCCCGCTCGTGACACAATCTTACGTTGGGTTAACAATCTTCGAACAGGAGGCTCAATAATGAAAACAAAACCGAAGGGGCCGCAACGCACTGTGCGTACTCCAGAGAACGTTGAAAGGGTCAGACAAGCGATGTTGCAAAGCCCAGGCCGCTCTGCTCGGAGACATTCAGCTGCACTCGGAATCAGCAATCGTACTGTTAGACGGATTTTGCATGAAGAATTACATTTTCACCCATACAAGTTAGCGATGGTGCAGGAATTGAATGTAAACGATTGCCCCCAACGACTGAATTTTGCACAGGAAATGCTTGCACTTTATGAGCAGAATGAAAAACATGATGGTGGTAATGAGTGATGAAGCCCATTTCCACCTTAATGGGGCCGTCAACAATCAAAACTGTCGGTATTGGGCTGCTGAAAATCCGCGACAACTCCATGAAAAACCGCTGCATAGCCCTAAGGTTACAGTTTGGTGCGCGGTGGGAAAGTTTGGCGTCATCGGTCCCTATTTCTTCGAACAAAATGGGGTTACCGTTACCATAACATCTGGGCGTTACATTGAGATGGTGAACACCTTTTTCATCCCTGAGTTACGAAGAAGCGTATTGCTCGTCGACATTTGTGGTTTCAGCAAGATGGGGCCACGCCACACACCGCCAGAGCGTCAATGGCTGTTCTTCGCCCCCTGTTTCCCAAACCATCTCATTTCGAGATTTGGTGACATTGCATGGCCCCCTCGGTCCCCTGACTTGTCCACATGTGACTTCTTTCTATGGGGGTACCTCAAGTCACGTGTCTACGAGGACAAGCCCCGTACATTAGATGCATTGAAGGAAGCGATCCGTCAACAAATCATCCAAATCAACAGAGACCTGCTGGGAAGAGTGGAGGCCAATTTCGTAAACGCCTTCAACAATGCGTCGACGGCCAAGGACATCATATGCCAGATATAATTTTCGGTACATGATTATTATGACATGAAATGCTATGTTCTTACGAATGTGTTCTACCAATATATTTTCTTTACAAAAATAAATATCATTTTCCTGATTATTCCAAAAACACTTGGTTCCCGTGCCCCACCCTGTATAAATATAATCCAAATATAATAATATAAATATAATCCAAATATAATAATATAAATATTAAATAAAAAATATTATAAAAATTATAAATAGTAAATTTTATTTACATGCCACTCTATATACGACAATGCAATATTAATCTTATATTGTAGGTAAAAGTCGTATATTTTGGAGGAATTTTGGAACCAAACATATTTTTTCCCCATAAGATTTCTAAAATAAATGATGCGAATACCGTGGGGGTCTTCCAGTACGTATCGCAGCGTTATCAGCACATTCTTATATATACAGAGTAACCCGCTTAATGTCACGTCGATGGTGAACGAGATAATCGTGATATAAAGCAGGTCATGCTAATAACTGAGTTTGACATTCCCAACTTCATTTTACAGTAAAAACATACAGTAATAATTTATTCCTCAACCCATAAAAGGAAAAACAAATTTCGTTTTAAAAATACAGTGTAATTTATTTCTCAACACACAAAAAAGAAAAGGACATTCATTTTAAAAATGCAGAACATCTTTTAAAAATGCGACGTAATAAGCTAAATTTTAAAGTAATCGGTTCTCTTACTTTGTTTTGCACTGTTTAAAGTAACGTTATGTAACATAGACTCAAATTTGGCAAATAATGTCCAATCGACATTGTCATTTTGGGCTATAAAATGTTTCAGCTTTGTTGTACAGTTCAAAGCTTCTGACGACGTAACACAACATACAGATGTTTCTTCTCCATTCACGTCGTCTACATCTTCTTCCTCTTGAGAATCACGATAATCATGATAATACAGCGTGATACATCACAATGTGCACGTGCAAAGACGTGACAATAAAAGGGTTCGTGATATAAACCGAAGTGATATTAAGCAAGAAATTTATATTGCAACGTATAGCAATGGGTCACTGGTTTTTAAAAATAGTGATAATAACAGGGTTGTGATATTAACCAGGATGATATTAGGCGGGTTAGACTGTATATATATATATATATATATATATATATATATATATATCAACGTAAAGAACGACGCTTTGTATAGGAGAATTATCCGCGCAAGATGAGAGCGAAAGAACGAAACAAATAATAATTCTCCTATACAAAGCGTCGTTCTTTACGTTAATTATACTGCGTGTTTGCAGTTATAATGTATATAATGTTACGGCATGCGGGAGGTGCCCCCTTTGGGGCATTGGTTTCTGCGCGTATGTAGAGGAATTACGACATTTGTTTGAGTGAGGCCCGTGGTGTAATGGTTATCATATCTGACCGGCAATCGGAAGATCCCGGGTTCGATTCCCGGGTGATTACCTCATTTTTTCATTTGTTTCGTTCTTTCGCTCTCATCTTGCGCGGATAATTTTCCTATACAAAGCGTCGTTCTTTACGTTAATTATACTGCGTGTTTGCAGTTATAATGTATATATATATATAATTTTTTATTTTTTGCAGTTGTTAAAATAACAATACGGGAAATAATTCTAAATATCCGCTTTCGATCAACTTAAATTTTAAATTTTAATACTTTGTTGACAAATAGAAAAAGAATTTTTGATCTGAAAATGAAATGGAAAATAAACAACCTGCATTGAATTAATAAATATTTAATAAAGTTTGTCAAGTTAAACATGAATAATTTAAACCAGGACTGCCTAGGTATATATATATATATATATATATATATATATATATTATATATATATAAAGGCGCCTCCTCTTGGGAGGATCGAAAGGCCGAATTGGAGCGATAGGACGGGAAACAGATATAATGAGATTGCGGTCGGAGGAGCCCAACGGAGAAAAAAGTTTCACACAGTAACAAAAAGGATGAGAAGTGAGAAACAAATCCAGAATGTTAGGTCTATCTCCAAGACGATCGGGGATACGAGTAGGGTGCTGTACAATCTGCTCTAGGTCATTTAGGATAGAAAAGTTGTAAGCTAGTTCACCAGGGATCTTAGTGAAATGAGAGGAAAGCCAAAGGTGGTAGTAAACATTGAAATCTCTTAAAGATTGAAATCTCTTAAAATATAGAATTCGGAAGATTCGAGTTCGTGAATACGAGAACAAGTTTGGTCATTGCATACATATACGCAACATCCACCTCTGTAGTGAAATTTAGTATAGAGAAAGTAAGAGGGTACAGAAAAGGGGATGTTGTCAGTCGTCTCAGACACCCGAGTTTCAGTGAGGAAAAGAAGATGAGGTTCAGAGGAGGAGAGGTGGTGTTCAACAGATTGAAAATTTGAGGAAAGGCCACGAATGTTGCAGAAATTAATGAAAAGTGAATCAGGCAGAGGCCCAGAACAACTCGAATGACCGGCAGCAGATCCAGCGCCGACTGCCGTCACCGGAAATCGACCCCGGGGCAGGTGGATTCGTAGTCAGCGATGCTTAACACTGTACCACTGATTTGCATATTATATGTACTATATAATTTATAAAAAAAAAAACAACGGTGCAAATTTAGTAAATTAGTAAAATCCCCCCCCCCCCCCCCAATTTAAAAATTAAATTAAATTAAAAGGCAACTGCAAAGCTTTTGGAAGGTACTTCTTTCTTCTTTCGGGCGGAAATAAAAACTGAAGTAAGAGAAAGGGCACACGTTTTCAGTTGCCAGAGGCATAACGTTTCTTGAACTCTCTTCTGTGTGCCCTTTCTCTCACACTTAGTTATATTCCCGCCCGAACGAAAAAGGAAGTACCTTGGAAAAGCTTTGCATTTCCTTTTTAATTTAATTTTAATTTGTAAATTTTGTTTTTTGGGGCGTTATTTATTATATTATATATACTGTATACATATGTTAACGGCAATAAGCGAAATCAGACATTAAGATAATGACTAGGCAATAAGCTGAAAGCTGAGAATGCAAATAGCGTTAGTTACAATGGTCACTTTCACTGTTTAAGTTATGTTAGGTTATATTTATTATTATTATAAATATATAAATACTAAATAGGCATTATCCTTATGATTATATGCATTCTTAGCTTTCAGTTTAATGCCGGATTTCGCTTAATGCCGCTAGCATATATATATTATATATATATATATATAAATAAAATAGCTCATTAAATCTTTAGTTAAGATAATGTTAGTTTTTACAGCATCTTATGGTTGGTTATCCATTGTGGATATTGTTTGTGTTTTTCTCAAAATATTTTTTAAGATTCGTGAAGCGAAACAAAACAGGGTTCGTTTTTTTTTCATTTTAATGAAAATGAAGCCTGTATTTGAAGTTCATTTTAAAAAAAGATGAGAAAAAGGTTTCTTATTGTTTGTTTTTTGAATTAAAAAGGATCTTCTCTTAAATTGTTTCCTCTTTCTTTTGACATCAAATTTAATTAATTATATTCTCTAACGATAAATAGAGTTGAAAAGATGTCATTGTTTTTACGTTGTTCGTGTATGCGGGCATACATACGGTGTGTACACAGGCTGCTGTATTATACATATTTATCGCTTGAACTGCAAGCCTATGATGCGAAAAATTTAATGTATTTAACGAATACATGTATTAATCAAATCACACGCACATATTAAGATGTGACCTCAGAAAAAATTATTTTGAAATAAAAGATCTTCAAAATTTGTATTATTTTAGCATTTCTTCAATGCTCAGAAATGCTCATACGGTACATATGTTTGAACCTAATATAATATGAACTCATTTGAATAGTTATTTCAAACCAGGTACATTACAAAGGCCTTGGATCTGTCTTTTAAGTGTGATAAAATTGTATTTTTAATTTCATGGCCACATGGCATATTTGGCTGCTGATTACAGGTTATATTGCTCTATGTACAAACTTCAGAGACCAATATCTTGGGAAATAATCAAGATAAAAACGTCAGATGCATGATATCCGTAAATCCTCAGCTGTAGTATTGACAGATACAAGGATCAGTGGTGTAGTACATTTTCTTGGTGTTGAAATAAAGGTCTAAATCACCCAAATGCTCAATTTCGTATGTGAAATACATTACTTTTAGGTGCAGTTTGTGAGGACTCTACCATGAGCCAGAGGTAATCGTTTACGTGTATTCATATCCATATGTAGCATAGATTATGCATGCAAAATTTTGTAGCTCTACCATATATACGTCTTGAGTTATTCCAATTCCAAGTAGAGCAAAAAATTGACGTGACGTCTAAAACTCCGCAAACCGCTAAATTTCAGATAGCTGTAACTCAAAAAGTACTCATTCTTGAGCTGTAATAATTTAAATGTGTTGTCATATATATAAATACTTTGAGTTGACAAGTTTTGACCGAAATCTGAGATATAAGTGCAACAAGCTTTGTTTGATCCGAGATGGAATGTCTCAATTACAAATTAAAAATTTTCAACCAATATGGATATCCAAATAAGTCTATTCTGAATAAAATTCAAATTTATTAATATTCTGATTTCTACATACTTTATTATAGAGTGAAATACAACGGTATTTCCCTCCAGCAAATGCTTTCCAAATTATTTTATTTTATTATGTATGTTTATACAAAGAGAGTTACCTGGCTCGAATAATGAAGTATTACAAGTGCGAAATGCAAATAGCGCATAAACTATGGCATGAAGTGGAACTGCTAAATATCTACTTACATTAAAAGATACAGAAAAGATATCAACTAAATTCCAAAAGCTAAAGCGTTTCTTTGCGTTAGAGTTACAAGTTTAATCTCGTGGAATACGTCGACATTCCTCGCTAAAAATAAAACTTTTGCATAAGCCTCACAACATGTTATTTACCACGTTTTGCGCCTGGCCAACTTCATACTGAAACTTAGATTTACTGTTATATGAAACACACACACACACACACACACACACACACACACACACATTTGCGCATCTCCGCATGTGAGGTACCATTTTTAAAAAAAATTTACATACCTTAAAACCTAACCTAACCAGACCTAATTTAACATAACCTGACGTTAGTACCAATGAACCGAGAAGGACAGGATAAGCGTTTCGGGCAGAGTCCAGCGCTTGAAGGTCGGTTTCTTTAAGTCATTAAATAGTGAGGTACTCGCTAATCTAGCTTAACATAACCTAGGGTAACCTAACTAATCAGGACTAACATTTTTTCCGGCAATAAAAATGTTTATAAATTTTTTATATAAAGTTTTTAATGTTCCAAGTGTTACCTCACACACAAAATTACTCAACTACATCTGTGAATTATCACACATTCCGGCTTCACTTATGCCCAGTTGCCTACGCGCACACTATATATCTACTATACATCTAATCATCTACTAATCATCTACTATACATCTACTATACAGTATCTACTATATATATCTATTATATATCCATATGAACGTATTGGAACTAATGTCCACATATGCAAGAATCCGGGATAACTTTATCACATAATTATTGCTGATGATAATAACTGTTCTTGACATGTGCCGTAAATATATCCACAATATTTAAGGATAAACCTTTTAAGAAAATTTTTTGTTTATTTCCGTACAAATATTGTTTATTATGTCAGGGAATGTCCAAAAATATTCATTCCTTCGGGGTATAACAGGTAAATCCTGTCAGCATATTTAATTACCTGCACTGAAAGAATATTGCAAATAGAGGGAAAATTTAGGGGGCGTTCACTGTGCTTGCTTTGAAAAATTAATGAGATGAAAATCTTTGCATAAATAATACGTAAGTTCTGTTTACATATTTCTTTATTTCATTATTATTATCATTATTATCATTATTATCATTATTATCATTATTTTCATTACTATTTTTGTTATAATTATTCAAATTTATAAATTTGTTAGGTTCAATATGGACGGTTCTCCAGTATCTCTTTCCGATCGTTATTTTTAGACATTTCCTTAATAAAATCCGTCTAAATGCATTTGTATGTATCGAAGGATTTCCTCAAAGCTCTAACGAATTAAGAGACGTGACCTCCTCACTCTAGAGTAAATATAATTTTAACTTTCTGTTCTAAAAATTAAATGAGGGTCATTACCTTAATTTACTTACATGAAATGAAAAATTAAACTTTTAGCAAATGATATCAGTATTCTCACTTTATATTATACATATTGTATTATATATTATACATAATATATTCTCTCTCTCTCTCTCTCTCTCTCTCTCTCTCTCTCTCTCATATATAATTTTAACTGCAAACAACACGCAGTATAATTAGTGTAAAGAACGACGCTTGTGTAGAAAAGCGTCCGCACAAGAAGAGGAGAAAGAACGAGCAAATGAAAAATGAGGCACCGCCCAGGAATCGAACCCGGGATCATCCAATTGCCGATCGGACATGCTAACCTCTACACCAAGGGCCTCGATCAGTCAGAAATCGTAATTCTCCTACATACGAGCGATTAATTTGGTGCTAATGATTAATTGATATAATGATTGATTGTTAATGACAGGCTGGGTCAACAATTTATGATGTCCTACAGTATCACCGGTTGAAAGTGGCTAATGGAGTAGGCCTACTATAATATTTCTGAGTGATACAAATTGCTTCGAGGTCACCAGCTTGGATTAACCCAAGCAAATAGCGTTAAGGTTATGAAGGTTATAAAAAGCACCTTATTGTTTTGTATTTAATTAAGAAATAAATCGGTTATTTGTTCACAGTGAATAACAAATGATTGACAGTAATTATAGTGAATAACAATTATTTAACGGCATTTATATTATGCTAAGATGACATGGAGTTGAGCCGATACATAAAATGGTTGAGAGCTTAATTGTCTAGTAATACATTCGTTTGTGGTAGACTAATGGCATGCAAAAATAGAACATGGAATAAATGGTACAGCCTAATTATAATAGAAATTATATACGTACGTTTCGGTACGCTGAATGGATTACGTAATACACTGATTAAGTAGGTTAGAGTTACGCATAAATGGAACGCGAAACAAGATGCCGCAGCCTAGATAAGTGGAAGAAATGCTATGACAGTGGTTATATGAATATCATTTATATAACGGCAATTATATGATGCTAAGTGATTACGCATAAATGGAACATAGAACAAGATGCTGCAGCCAAAGGTGGGCACCCGGGCCTCATAAAGGACCGACGGTCCCGGTCCCGGTCCTTGCCTCAAACTGGACCGACAGTCCCGGTCACGGTCCTTTCTGAAGATAGGACCTAGGAACGTCTCGGTCCTCGGTTCTTATATATAATATATAAGTGAAAAATTTGATTATAATGAAAAATTAAATTAAAGACACCGGAAATCTTTAATTTTATTAACGTAAATTATAATTAATACAATACATAAATGATGAAAAAAAGTTATTAAGTTAAATGCTTGAGTTTCCCTTCAAGAAGACTAGCATTTCAAAATGGCTGTCACTGAGCCCTGACCTTTTCGGCTTGAGGACGTCCTTCCCCAAAGAGAAGAGCCTCTCCACGGCGGCACTGGATGGGATAGGCGTGTTAAACTTGATGAACAAGTCCTTCAGGTGTTGAAACAAGTTTCAGTTCAGTCTCAGTAGTCTCTTTCTGAGTCTTCTGGAGGAAACGATCCATCTTCTTTAGAACTTCAAATAATCACTAAACACACTAAAATCACTAAAAAAGACCGTCCGGACCGGACCGTCCCGAATTGCTTAAAAATGGACCGTCGCTCCTCATTTCGGTCCTCACTGAGAAAAGGACCGACTTTCCCGCTCACGGTCCTTAAAAAGGACCGAGTTCCTGGAGTTCGGTCCTTTTGGAACTCGGTCCTGCCCACCTTTGGCTGCAGCCTAATGATAACACAGGTCAACAAAAAAACTTTTTTTTTTCGTTGCCAAGGAAATTCGTACGAATTTAGGGTATTTTGGGGTTGCTGAATTCCAAAATGAAAGTAGTTTTTCCGATTTGGCTCTGGTTCTTGAGATAATGAATACCCTCAATTAATAGGAAACGTAACCATAACGCGTGCATATGGGAAACTACCGGAACATTCTAGATGGTGAGACCGAATAAAATGCCATTATGTATTTCATGTGTTTACTTTTGTATGATTTGAGACAATTTCAATGCGATTTGTAAGTAGGCTCCGCCTGAACATTAAATTTTTTGCATTTTTACGTGTTTCAATGGGGTACCAATTATCTCATAAATTAGAGCCAATCTAGCAAAACCGATGTCAGCACCACAAAGTTACCCCAAAATCACTCTAATATGATTGGCAATAAAATGAGTGTTGACCAGTGTAATTGGAAGAAATGTACCTAAGTTGGTACACTATAAATGGATTAGGTCTTCAATAATGAAATGCTTAAAAAGATCACATAAATTAACGGATGCAAAGTATTTATGGATTACACAAAAGAACAATAGCTGGAATGGTACACGCATGCGGTATTGGAATGACACTTGACTTGGGCACAGGAAATAAGCCTAGTATGGGTTTATATTAGAGAATTAGTCTGAGCACACTCAAATATTGTAATGACACTTGGATTAGGAAATAGGCCCACTGCGTTTCAACGAGAGTTAGTTTGAACGATTTGTAAAACACTTTGCGTTTATAGCCTACGCTTCTGCGGTACACTGATGTAGGCTTTGCGTTATTTTTTAAGCAAAGAGACTGATCTTACCGACGGAGGTGATACCTTTAGGTTGATGAGTTACTTGGAGGTTGGCCTATTAAATATAGGCCCAAGGTGTCGTTGGCCATCCGTTGTTATGCACGCCGAGATTGTTCTCGTAAAGTGGGAGCTTGAGGGTGAAATTGACCGTCCGTTGTTTCGCAAGTCAAGGTCTTCACAGTGAAGTGTTAACGGGCCTATTGGATTCTTGTTGACGGCCGCTTTTCGTAAAGCGGTGAAAGCTGAACCAATGTGAAGTGATTTGGGCTTGTAGCTTCGTAGAAGATTCACGTACTGTATCCTCCTTGAGGATATTTTCTCGTAACGTGTTGAACTTTGCCGGTGCTCTCGAGGATGATTGGTAACCGGTTGAGGTGTGGTGAAGAGGGCAATGAAAACGCCTACTGCGGTAGTGTTGTTTGTTGCGGGTAAGATTTATAACTTACTTCAAATGATGCTTCGTTTCTTGAATGAAATGTGTTGAAGTGGCCCTTGATCTGGTGCCGGCTAAAGCTGATGCAGGGAAACTGCGTGTAGAGTGGGGTTACGAAGTGGACGCACGAAAGGAGTGAGAATGAATGCCAGTAACCTGCGCCTTATATAACCTCAGGGGACATTCGAATTCCGCGGCACTCTGAGAAGCGTCCCCAAGCGTCCGTTATGTTGTTTCGAGGCTAGCGTCGTTGTTTCTTTTTTTTATTCCTTGAAACCACGTGTGTCTTTTAAGAATGTTTTAGGATGGCGTGAAAAGGATTCTTATGGCTGTTCTTTGTCTGTTTTCTGTCTGTAGTTGTCTGTTCCTCTACAAGTAGTCCCCTCTCAGAGATTGCACAGGAACGATAATAAGAGGATCACCATTTGGGGAAAAACTGATGCGGCCGCTCCGACTATGGACGCCAGGTCTTGCATTTGGCGGTGCTTCAGTGGCCAGAGGGCGTGAGACACCTTCCTGGACTGGGGAAATGGGTAGAGTTGGGGGCTGCTGTAGTAGGTTGTGGGGGAACTGTCTGGGAAATTGGGTCGTCCTCGAGGTACGCCGGCTTCAGGCGATTGATCGACACTACGTCCTTGCGTCCAGCGCGATCGAGGGTGAAAGTTTTGTCACCCCTCTGCAGCACTGCGAAGGGCCCGTCGTATGGATGTTGTAGGGGAGGACGGATGGTGTCGTTTCTGACGAAGACGTGGGTGCAGGAGGACAATTGGGCGGGGACAAAAATGCGACGAGTGTTGGAATGACGAGAGGAAACCGGACGAAAGTTGCGCATGGTCGTCCTTAAAATGTCGGCATACGTGCTTCCATCCACGGAAGGGTGTGCGCCTGACGAAGTGAAAAATTCGCCGGGTAGCCGCAAGGGTGTACCATACACCAACTCGGCTGTTGTGCACTGTAGGTTGGCCTTGAACGCTGCCCGAATTCCAAGGAGAACGAGGGGGAGGGCATCGGTTCCAACGTGGGCCTGCGGTGGTCATCCTTAGGGGCGCCTTCAGGTGGCGGTGTAGTCGCTCGACGAGGCCATTGGCCATGGGCCTATATGCCGTAGTCCGGATCCGGGAACAGCCTAAAATATGTGTCAGGTTCTTCCATTGGGTGGATTCGAATTGCCGACCGCGGTCGGTAGTGATTGTTGATGGGACTCCAAAACGGGAGACCCAACCACTGATGAAGGCGCGGGCGGCAGATTCAGCCGTGATGTCCTTGATAGGGATCGCCTCAGGCCAACGCGTGAAACGATCGATGCAGGTGAGAAGGTACGTGTAACCTTCTGAGTGGGGAAATTGGCCGACGAGGTCCAGATGTACGTGATCGAAACGTGCGTCGGGGGGGGCGTAAAACAGCTAAAGGTGCCGTCGTGTGACGGTGAATTTTGGCTTTCTGGCAGTTTATGCAAGCACGGGCCCAACGTCTGACGTCACGGTTGATGCTGGGCCAGACGAAACGCGAGGTGATGAGGGCCTGAGACGCGCGAATTCCGGGGTGAGAAAGGGAATGAAGCCTATTAAAAACTCCGCGTCGGAATTCTTCGGGGACGTAGGGACGAGGTGATCCTGTAGAAGCATCGACCGTGAGGGTCAATGTAGAAGAAGGCAGTGGAATCTCTTCCAGTTGTAATGATGTGGATGCACTACGGAGCTGCTGGAGTTCATCATCTCAGCGTTGGGCTTCTGCTGGCTTCGTAGTTGACGACGTCAACGCTGGCCGGAAAAAGGGACGTGTTAATCGTAACTCGTGACAAAGCGTCCGCTGTGGTATTTTCGTGGCCTTTTACGTGCCGTAGGTCGCTGGTGAATTGTGAGACGTAGTCCAAGTGTCTCATTTCCATGGGGGCATACCGGTCGGAATGGGAGTTAATTGTGAAGGTGAGCGGGCGATGATCCGTAAAGATGATGAATTCCCTTCCTTCGAGATAGTGCCGAAAATGTTTGGTCGTCTGGTAAACCGCAAGCAATTCTCGACCGAAAGTGCTATACCTGGTTTCTGTTGGTTTGAATGCACGTGAGAAGAAAGTTAAAGGTTGCCAACCATCTCCGGACGCTTGTTGCAAAACGGCGCCTGCCGCAGAGTCAGAAGCATCCACGATGAGGCTGATTTCTGCGTCAGGATGAGGGTAAGACAGCTGTGTCGCTTCGATGAGAGCCGATTTGGCCAACTCGAACGCTCGCTGAGCCTCTTCGGGCCTCTTCGGGCCTCTTCGCCCCTCTTGTAGGGGCGCAGGAGGGCGTAGGAGATGCGCGCAATGGGGAATGAATCTGCGGTAAAAGTTTACCATAACTAAGAATTCCGCAGTTTTCTTTGAGTGGTAAGGGGGGTGGAACTCCGTGATGATGTCGACCTTGTGGGGGTTGGGGGAGACGCCATTGCCAGTGATGTGATGACCAAAGAACTGCAGTTCGGAGACGCTAAACTGGCACTTGCTGGGGTTAATGACGACCCCATATTTCTCGAGTCGAGCGAAAACTTGCCGAAGGTGTTAGGCATGTTCTACTTTGTCGACGCTGGCGACGAGGAGGTCATCTATATAGGCAAAACAGAAGGGGAGACCACGGAGGACGTCGTCGATGAACCTCTGAAAGGTCTTTGCCGCATTCTGGAGGCCGAAAGGCATGCGGATGTATTCAAAAAGTCCGAAGGGCGTTACTACCGCCGTCTTGGAAACGTCCTCCAGGGCTACTGGGATTTGGTGGTAGGCCATTACGAGTCCAGTTTGGAGAAAACTTTACGTCCGTAGAGATTGGCGAAGAAATCTTGCAGAAGGGGGGAGGCTAGCGATCGAGCAATGTACAAGTGTTGAGCGCCCTATAATCGCCTACAGGACGCCAGTCGCGTTCGGTCTTTTTGGGGACCATGTGTAACGGTGCGCCCAAGGGCTTTTGGATGGCCTAACGATTCCCAGTTCGATCATGTGTTCGAACTCGGCCTTTGCGATGCGCAGGCGGTCCGGGGCCAAACGTCGAGGACGAGCGTTCTTCGGGGGTTTTGAAGTCTGGATATAGTGGAGGACGTTGTGCTTGACTGGCACTTCGCGGTTGCAAGGGCGTGTCACCGATGGAAACTTAGCCAGTAGGTTACCTACGGTGACTCAGGACGAGTCACCGAATATACTGGCGGAGGCGCTGACTTACGGGAGAAAGTGCCTTGCACGCTGATGCTGGTCGTGTGGTCGATGAGTCTCCAGCGTCTAAGATCGACTGCAAGGTCAAATATTGCAGGAAATCTGCTCCTAAGATTGGCTGCTGCACGTCGACGATAAGAAAAACCCAACGGGAAATTCTCCTGAGTCCGAGGTTGAGAGTGATGGATTTTTCTCCATAGGTATGTATCGGCTACGAGTTCACCGCGTGTAATTCAGTTTCCCACCTGGGATGTAAACGATCTTGCGGGGAGGGGGAAGGATACTGACTTGGGCGCCAGTATCGACCAAAAACTGTAGCTTCGAATGGGTGTCTGTAACGAAGAATAGGCAGACACCGTGGAAGCCTGGAGCATTAGACGCCTTTAATGCTCGGCTGATACGTTTCCCGCTCGCAGACAGGGGGCGGTGCATTTTTGGGCTTGATCGCTGAATTTCCCGTGATACCAGCATACGCCCGCTTCGTTGGTGGAGGCGGGAGTGCGGGAACGGAAATGGGGGCGGGGCCGTGGGTTGCGGGGCTGGTGGTGGGGGTCACGTGATCTGCTTCTGTCTCGCGCCTGCAAGTCACGTACGTCGCGAAAGAGACCTTCCACCATGGTGGTCAGCTTCGTGAGAGCCTCCTCCAGGTGGGTGTTGTCGGGAACAGTTGGGGGAGTGGGTGATAAGGCAGCTCCGGCCACCTGTAATGCTTCAATCTCCACGACTCTGTCCGCCATATCTGCCAGGTCCTGCAAAGGAGTGTCTGACTTCGTCACCACAAGCACTCGTTGGATATGCGGTGGCAGTCTTTGAATGAAGAGCTGGCGGAAAAAGGAGTGATCGATGACATTGGCCGAATCCCCTAGGAGCTGTTGCATGTGTCGCAGGAGCTGCGACGGGGATCTGTCGCCGAGTACTTCGGTCGCGAGTAACCTCCATAGACGGTTCTGTTCCGACATGGCAGTACGTGCCAAAACGGCGGTTTTTAAGGCCTCATAGGGGTCTTCTCGGGGCCTATTGGTGAGGATGTCTCGCACCTCGTAAGCGACCTCAAGCGTAAATTGCGACGCTACAAGGTTAAACTTGTCCTCACTTCTGGTTACATTTTGATAATCGCAGTGGCATTCCACTTGCAAAAACCACGTGCGGGGATCCGTGGGCCAAAAAACGGGGATTCTGTTGGAGCCGCCGCCGGTAGAGGGGGGGGGGGGGTGCAATGGCGTTGTTGTTTTCCTGTTGCATATTCTTAGCGCGGAAACGTGTTATCATGTGCCAAAAGAAAAAAATAACCGTAAATATGTTTGGAGCCTATAATGTGCACGGGAAAATAACACCAGTCACAGATGCAGGTAGGCCTATTGACGCGCTTTGTATGTTGTACCGTGTTTAAATACAAAATATTTCATATCACTGCTATTTGCTAACGCTGCAATAGAATAATTTTAAATTTTGTCCCTAACCACTAAATACCAAGTTCACTGTGAAAAAATAACGTAAAATAACGTTCGAGTCACTCTTAGGTTAACCACTTTATAGAGGACCTAGTTTTAGCCGTTTGAGGTGATGCTGATGAATTTGGTGCTAATGATTAATTGATATAATGATTGATTGTTAATGACAGGCTGGGTCAACAATTTATGATGTCCTACAGTATCACCGGTTGAAAGTGGCTAATGGAGTAGGCCTACTATAATATTTCTGAGTGATACAAATTGCTTCGAGGTCACCAGCTTGGATTACACCCAAGCAAATAGCGTTAAGGTTATGAAGGTTATAAAAAGCACCTTATTGTTTTGTATTTAATTAAGAAAATAAATCGGTTATTTGTTCACAGTGAATAACAAATGATTGACAGTAGTTATAGTGAATAACAATTATTTAACGGCATTTATATTATGCTAAGATGACATGGAGTTGAGCCGATACATAAAATGGTTGAGAGCTTAATTGTCTAGTAATACATTCATTTGTGGTAGACTAATGGCATGCAAAAATAGAACATGGAATAAATGGTACAGCCTAATTATAATAGAAATTATATACGTACGTTTCGGTACGCTGAATGGATTACGTAATACACTGATTAAGTAGGTTAGAGTTACGCATAAATGGAACACGAAACAAGATGCCGCAGCCTAATGATAAGTGGAAGAAATGCTATGACAGTGGTTATATGAATATCATTTATATAACGGCAATTATATGATGCTAAGTGATTACGCATAAATGGAACATAGAACAAGATGCTGCAGCCTAATGATAATTTGAAGAAATGTACCTAAGTTGGTACACTATAAATGGATTAGGCCTTCAATAATGAAATGCTTAAAAAGCTCACATAAATTAACGGATGCAAAGTATTTATGGATTACACGAAAGAACAATAGCTGGAATGGTACACGCATGCGGTATTGGAATGACACTTGACTTGGGCACAGGAAATAAGCCTAGTATGGGTTTATATTAGAGAATTAGTCTGATGCACAATCAAATATTGTAATGACACTTGGATTAGGAAATAGGCCCACTGCGTTTCAACGAGAGTTAGTTTGAACGATTTGTAAAACACTTTGCGTTTATAGCCTACGCTTCTGCGGTACACTGATGTAGGCTTTGCGTTATTGTTTAAGAAAAGAGACAGAGCTTACCAACCGGAGGTGATACCTCTAGGTTGATGAGTTACTTGAAGGTTGGCCTATTAAATATAGGCCCAAGGTGTCGTTGGCCGTCCGTTGTTATGCACGTCGAGATCGTTCTCGTACGGTGGGAGCTTGGAGGTGAAATTGACCGTTCGTTGTTTCGCAAGTCGAGGTCTTCACGGTGAAGTGTTAACGGGCCTATTGGATTCTCGTTGACGGCCGCTTTTCGTAAAGCGGTGAAAGCTGAACCAATGTGAATTGATTTGGGCTTGTAGCTTCGTAGAAGATTCACGTACTGTATCCTCCTTGAGGATATTTTCTCGTAACGTGTTGAACTTTGCCGGTGCTCTCGAGGATGATTGGTAACCGGTTGAGGTGTGGTGAAGAGCCCAATGAAAACGCCTACTGCGGTAGTGTTGTTTGTTGCAGCAAGGATTTATAGCTTACTTCAAGTGATGCTTCGTTTCTTGCATGAAATGTGTTGAAGTGGGCCTTGATCTGGTGCCGGCTGAAGCTGATGCAGGGAAACTGCGTGTAGAGTGGGTTTACGAAGTGGACGCACGAAAGGAGTGAGAATGAATGCCAGTAACCTACGCCTTATATAACCTCAGGGGACATTCGAATTCCGCTGCACTATGAGAAGCGTCCCCAAGCGTCCGTTATGTTGTTTCGAGGCTAGCGTCGCTGTTTCTTTTTTTATTCCTTGAAACCACGTGTGTCTTTTAAGAATGTTTTAGGGTGGCGTGAAAAGGATTCTTATGGCTGTTCTTTGTCTGTTTTCTGTCTGTAGTCGTTTGTTCCTCTACATATATATATGAGAATGAACTCAGAATGGTTTCCTGAGTTTTTTATGATACACACAGACAGTGCATGGAACAAGGAACTCTTCTGGAAAAATTAAATCCACTATAGTCCGAATAAGTGTGTGTGTGTGTGTGTGTGTGTGTGTGTGTGTGTGTGTGTGTAATAAACATTTGTTAATGAAAGTAGAAGTGTTTGATATTAAATAATATAAAAAGTTAGATTTCTCTTTGCCACTGAACTGGGCAACGCTTTTCTTTACCATTTTATTTATCATCATATAGAAAACCTAGACAAAACAGAACCATGAATACAGTCCCATAATGCCCATACATAATTACTTACAGTCCTGTAATGCACCTCGGTGGTGTGGTGGTTAGCGTAGCTGACCACGAGTCCATCGGCCCCGGAATCGAGACCTGGTGACGGCAGGTGGCGACACGCAGCAAAACCCAGCTGTTCATCCTTCCACACAATAAAGAAATTGGTTAGTAGATAAATGAGTACCCTGGGTATCCTAGTGATTAAGAAGTTGGACTGCTGGTGGTGGGACGTGGTTCGGATTCCACGTTGAACTGTACTGTAAGTCTAAGGTGGAGGGACAAGCTTGACCTTCGTCAGAATGAACAATTTGGGCGGAAGCAAAACCAAAGTCAACCAAGGTTATAATGCCCATACATAATTACTTATACAACATTATGATTAATACTGACAAAAAAAAACCGCAGTAAATACATAGTGGAGATTATTCGAAACAACGATCCAATATAATTTCTCAATGAAAAGATGACGTCCATCTTCACATCTCACGTTCAGCGTCATATTATTACTTTTGATAAGGATGACAAGCCTTGGTATGATCATTCTTGCTCAGTTGTCACTCGGGATAAAAACACTGCCTTTTGAAGGTGGACCCGCAATCGCGCGCGTGAAAATTATGACCTGTATCAGTTTGTTAGACATCATTTCAATGAAGTTAAACATCTTGCCATTCACTCTTCTAGGTGGCAACTTTGCGAGAGATTGGAGGTGGCCAGGCAGCCACATGTCTGGTGGAAAACTTGAAGTCTTCTGTTTTTGGCACTAACAATGATGGCATTCCTTCTCTGTTATGTGAAGGTACGTTAGTGGATGATGCTGTGGGCAAAGCTAATGTTTTCCTCAGTGGCGGAGCAAGAGTGTCACGGGCCCCGGGGCAAAACGTATTTACGGGCCCCCTAAAGCCACTTTTATGCTTGTACTCTGACATGCCTCGAGGGTTGAAAACTTTATTAATTTTAACAATAACTGAGTAACAATAAAGTTTAGTGCAAAAGTGGTATATTCATGCGTATACACAGTGATTCACTATAGTCACTATACACACTACGGAACTGGGTCTGAAGTTCTGAACGCTAAATTAAGTCACTCAGTTGAGCCTAAATTTCTTACGCACGGACTAACACAAGGCTTTGAAACTTGCTTTTAGCCTATAATAACACATACTTACTAACACACAAGCAAAGATTGAAACTGGATCACAATATGATATATTTCATATGACGTCATAACAAAGTGCAGATTTCAAATATGGCCCCCCAAAAAAAACACATTTTTTACGTTTTGAAGCCGTTTTTATGCATTTTTTTTAATAATTGCTTTTTTCTTATAGTTAATATATAGACAAATAGACGTTATTTTGTTTTTTTTTACTATTTTTAAATAAGAAATGACATAATTTTAAGTTTTAACTTTTACCGAGATTAAAAGTCAGCGAATTATTAATTTTCCTTGTCAAGGTGTTATGAACGACCCAGGCCCCCCGAAAGGCCCGGGCCTCCGGGCACTGCCCCGCCTGCCCCTGGTTTTCCTGCAGTCCTTTAACTTGAAGCAATCTCGAGAACACATTTATATCCCTGCTGGATGTTATCCATTTCCTGAATTGTCTCGGTTTGCTTTTAGAGGTAGGAAAATTTTTAACTACTCTCCAACTTGGATGCCACTGGTGGTGAGATATTAATGGTTTTATTCTTCTATTTTTAAAGAAAAATAATGTTGTTCTGGCTCCCAAGATATAAGCAATTTTCAGAAAGCTGATTAGGTTTCGTAGCTACCTATCTGTTTGGAAAAGAGCCAATTTTTTTTTTTTTTTTTTTAGTTCAGGAAGAACCGATTCGCCTATTTAAAGGGCATATCTCAGCGGAAAACAAAGAAAAAGTGAGAGGAAAGACAGAGGAAAAAGAAAGGGTGGAGGGGACAGTCGAAGTGGAAAAAGACCAGGATGACAAGGACTGCAGGGTCGAGCCCATCATCCTTGGGTGCTAGGGCCGGGAGGGCGCACGTGAAACCTCCAGGAACAAGCACGTACAAACGAGCACAAAGAGCACTCAAGAGCACGAGCTTAGAACCCCCTTGCGGGACAAAAAAGAGCCAATATAACTCTTATTCCTAAAGGAGTACCCTCTATGGACCCCT
>JAJOZX010006278.1:117500-137500 GCA_023014485.1 Bathynomus jamesi | reverse complement strand
GTTGTTGAAAATTTCTTTTCAATAATATTGCTGTGTCACGTGGGATGATATCATAAGATGGAACTTCTGTCGGGTCATTTAAAACGGTTTCGCGGGCCGTATAGGTCAGCCACCAGCAAACTAGAGCAATGGTTCTCAAACTGTGGGTCGTAATCCCCTGGAAGGAACGCCAAATGGTTCAAAGGGGATGTCGAAATGCTATAAAAGGCTTAGGCAAAATTTCAATGTTCAATTAATATTCTTAAAAAAAAAAATTAAGTGAAGTAACAAAACGTAGCTTTAAATTATACTACTTGCGCTTGTGCAATATCCTTAAAGCATACTACAATACAGTTTTATTGCAAAAGTCCTGTCGTAATACTAAAGAAGAGCCGATATTGAAATTCTATTGTCTATTAACCCGTCAGGGGAGGGATGGGATCGCACAAAGGCAGGTGATAAGAAAATTTGAGAAACGCTGCGTAGTTTTGCGATGCGATCCACATATACACTATGTTAATATTTACAGTACAGGTATACCCCGTTTTTCGCAAGAGTTATGTTCCTCAGACTCATTACGAATAGCAAAATTGCGAATAATTTTTTCCCATATAAATACATGTTTTATGGGGGGATGCGTTCTGGTTGCCACTTTTCAGAAGGTAAGACGTTTGGATACGTTCCCATACTATACATAAAAGCAAGTATAAAACACAAATACAGACCTGTATTAGCATATTAAGTTATGAATAACATCAATAAAAGAATAAATATACCTGTACTGTACTTTTATTTCCTCAAACCACCCCCGACTGGGGTCAAACCACCCCCGACTCGCACTGAAAGTTTCACCACCACTGCTCTCACCTTCACCAACGACTTCCTTCCTCACATCTCGCCACAAATACCGTGCCTTTTCTTGAATAATGGCCAGTGATACGGGCATGCTGCGCTGCGTTTGGTAGCAGGCGGAATTGTGAATTACTTTTTCCCTTATCTGGCATTGCGAATAACGGAGCTGGGTTTGAGAATAGCGGAATTTGGTGTCAAAAAATATATTACGTATAAGCGAAGCTACGCATATCGAAGCTATGAATAACGGGGTATACCTGTACAGTAATTAAATTAAATTCGGCTTTGATTTCAGTGCTGCACTGTCCAATGAGAACGGAACGAGATTCCACCCCTTTCTTTTGAATTAATATTGCACTCATATTTATTATAATAATAATTAATATTGCACTCATTTTAATTATAATAATAATAATAAATGGGTGGTTCCCCCTGCATTTGTCTGTCAGAGTTTATACAGGGTGTACATAAAGTCAGGATCTATTTTTGTGAAGCACTTGGAAATTATATGGAATTCAATCATAAAATGATAAAGTGGTAACATTTATTAAATAATTAAGAGTAGGATTCGACGTGACGCCCATGAGTATCCCTGCACAGCTCAAATCGTTCCGCAGCATTTCTAAACACATTCTGGAGCATTTGCGGGGTTATGTTATCTGCAGCAGTTCGTATACGTGTACGTAAGTTTTCAAGACTCGTAATCTTCGTCTGATAGACGTGCGATTGATAAAGCCCCATGCAAAGAAATCTAAAGGGGTTAAATTTGGTGATCTCGCTGGCCAAGGTCTGTTGTTGCTTCCGCGTCCGATCCAGCGATTTGGAAAACGTCCATTTAGATAATCCTGAACAATTTTGGCATAGTGACAAGGAGCACCATCATGTTGATAGACGACGGTACTAACAATCCTATCCCCAATCAGCTGAGGTTCAAGGAATTGCTGCAACATGTCCAGATAAATAAGCCCGGTAACTGTAGCTTCAGCAAAGAAAAAAGGACCATAAACCTTAGATTTTGTTAAACCCATCCGGACATTAACTTTAGGTGAGTCTCTTTCCCAATTTTGGACGAAATCATTCGGTCTTTCATCTGCCCAAATTCGACAGTTATGGCGATTTACTTTTCCACACGTATGGAAAGTGGCTTCATCACTAAAGAGAATGTTGTCCATTAAATTATCACTCCAGATTTGTTCTACGAGATCAGCACACACAGCACTTCGTCGAGGGAAATCTTCCTCATGTAAATCATGTAAAACCTGCAAATGATAGCTTTTCTTCTGCAAATTAACTTTCAGAATTTTGTGCACAGATGACGTCAGGAGGCCGAGTCTGTGTGATGCAGCACGAACGGACGTACGTGGCTCCTCAGTGATAATTCCGCGTACTGCATTCACGGTAAGATCTGACATACACGGTCGTCCTGATCTTGCTTCATCATTTACAGATCCCGTTCGTTTAAATTTGTTCACCAATTTTCGTATTGTCTTGTCTATTGGCCCCGGCTTATGAAATCTCCTTCTAAACTTCTCTCTGATGTCATTGTATGTCTTTCCCTCGATTCGCCAAATTACTATTGCCACACGCTCTTCTGTATTCATTCTAAGGGCTTCTGAAAAGAAAAATAGAAAAAAATAATTATTTCACAAAAATAGATCCTGACTTTATGTACACCCTGTATATTGCAGTCATAAATATTTGTATCATTCCTCAAAAAAAAAGGGACTAACAAACGAATATTATCCATGTCCTTGACATTATTTTTTATGCTACAAATGTTTAACGATCAAATCTTCTCCATAAAAAAAAAATAGATTACAGAAATGGACTTAAAATCGAAATGTCTCCTCTTTGTATGAGACAATAAAAAAAATAGTCCAAATTTTTATAGAGAGAACCATGACAGGTTTTGAAAATTTAAAATCGGAGACTGTAACATACATTAAAAATTTGCGAAAGGTAGAACTGAAAGTTTGTTAGTGAAAAGCTCATTAGATGTATTTAATAACGAAGAAAGATAAAAAATCTTTTTCTTTATAATTTCAAAAGCAGATAAATCTTCAGAAAGATCCTTTTTCGACTTTGAAATCTAAAAAAAGCAATAGATGTCGGGAACAGACACATCAACACTTATTTATCAATATCAACATTATATTTATGTACTTCATTCTCTTTTTATAGCAGATTACGCAGAAAATTTATATATATATATATATATATATATATATATATATATATAGAGAGAGAGAGAGAGAGAGAGAGAGGAGGACACTGTAGACACCAATCGACCAGGGAAGTACGCCGGGGGGGAGGGCGTTAGACAGAAGATAGGGAGTGCTGGAACTCCCATTTTTTCTTTCATTGTCCTCCTTAGCTGATCTTTTCCCTTGGCTCATCTATCCTGTGAGCAGGCCAGTATGCTCTCAAACATACACTTCTCTCCCTCTTCTTCACTACATACACATGTATCTTACACACTACATAATTAAAAAAAAAATGGCAACAACATCAAGAGCCTCGGAGTCTCTTGGGGAGGGGATCATAAATATCCCCACTTTTGGATGCCCCTCTGTCGATATCGATAACGCAGACCGGGCAGCGGGGCTCGATCTGCCACGGCCCATTCGAGATGTTCTGGGCCTCTGCCCGACTCGCTTTTCATAAACTTCTGCAACATTCGTGGCCTTTCCTCAATTTTTCAGTCTATTAAACACCTCTCCTCCTCTAAACATCACCTTCTCTTCCTCACTGAAACTCAGGTGTCTGGGACGACTGACACTAACCCCTTTTCTGTATCTCTTACTTTCTATATACTCAATTTCATTCCAAAAGTGGATATTGCGTATATGTATGCAATGACATAACTTGGTCTCGTATTCACGAACTCGAATCCTCGGCTTACATGCCACTCTCAAACTAAATACATCTGCGCTGTCTACCTTTCTCTTAACTCTATTTACGATCCAAAATTCTTTAACTACCTCACCTCCAAAGTGGAATACATTTTATCCCACTCTCCTTTTGCTGAAATCTCCATTTTAGGAGATTTCAATGTTCACCACCACTTTTGGCTTTCCTCTCATTTCACTAACATCCCTGGTAAACTAGCTTACAACTTTTCTATCCTAACTGACCTAGAGCAGATTGTACAGCACCCTACTCGTATCTCCACTCGTCTAGGAGATAGGCCCAACTTTCTGGATTTATTTCTTACTTCTCATCCTTCTTTTTACTAAAACTTTTTTCTCTGTTGGGCTCCTCCGACCACAATCTTATATCTGTTTCCTGTCCTATCGCTCTAATTCGGCCTTTGGATCCTCCCAAGAGGGGCGCCTTTGGCACTTTGGCGCCGCCCCAGTACTTCTGTGATTTCGCATGGAATGATTACTGCTTTCGTGGCCGGGGCCCTTCCAAGTGGAGTTCGCTGAGTGCATCACGGAGATGATTCTCTCGGGCATGGAAGCGTACATTCCATATTCTATTCCTACTACTAATGCAAGTATAGTGGTGACCCCGGGAGCCGATCGGCACTCTGACCGTGCCACGCAGCAGGCCGTCGACTGCCAGTCTGGCCAACCGTAGACAGCCCGCTGCACGGGGATTTAAGGAAGTTTGGCTACCAGCGCGTTGATGTCTTCGGTTTGACGTTGCCTCTTCTTCGCGTTGACGTTCCACGTTTTTTCGTTGACGTTGACGTGCTGACATGTCCCACGCTGGAGGATACAGCCACTGCTTGAAGCTTCCTCGTCAGCTGCTAACTTTTGGTTTTATTGTGTGTAGATTCAGTTATTACTGTGAATCTATTAAAAGAACATTCTGTTATTTTGTGCTTATCCTTCGTCTGCAATTTTGTGTTGCTCTCTTTGTTGGAGTTCTGAAAATGTATTGCCCGCCTGTCTGCTAAATTGCTCTAATATTGACACTGTTTCTTGTTTGGATGTTTCCTATTGTTATTATTAAACAAATACTGTATAGTTAAAATTATATACTGTAGTGACAGTTTTTTAACTCAACTTCCACCAATCCACCAAGAACCCCAACCCTCAACCTCTCTCCAGAATCGAAAGATCTCTAAAATATATAAGGAATTTATTATCTAAATAAATTATTTGTATAGAGAGACATATAAATATCCTATACAACAGAACATTCATCATATTATCTCTTAGCATTATTATATTTTTCACAAAAAGAAATCAGTTGGGAAAAGCTACAGCGTCAGTAAAACGTGGCAACAACGCTTCTTCAAACTAAAATAATGTTTTCTTTCTGCTACCGCTGTTGTAAAGATACGAAAAACATTGAGGTTTATGTGAAAGCGTAAGCTCTAATAGAATTATAATACCTACAAACATACATAAACAGTAGACAAGACTGGCTCACACATCATAGACTCAAAGTAGCGCCCACAAAATCAACCATCACCTTGCTAACAAGCAACACAAAAGAACACCAGATAACTCCACAGCTTACACTAAACAACACCAACATTCCACACACTCACAGGACCAAAATACTTGGGGTCACATGAAACACATAATTATCTTTTGCAAACCACATTCAGGACATTAAAAACAAATGTACGTCAAGAGTTAACACGCTTAAGATACTAACAGGAACAAACTTTGGACACCAGCAGGAAACGACATCACTCATATACAAACAATATATTCGCTCAGTTATAGACTATGCTAGCCCATGATGGGCACCCATTATCTCAAACACACACATAAACACCTTACAGACAATAAAATCAACGCACTTCGTATCATTACAGGATGTACTCAAACAACACCAACAGAACACCTGCACACAGAAACAAAAATACTGAAAGTTAGGGAACATTTAGACATAGACATGAGGGAACACAATTCATGGCAACAACGACAACTAACCCACAACACCCTTGCTACTACATGTACAATCATGCACCAACAATTCAGTAATTTTATGGTGTTTCTCCTGTTGTTCTCAAGAACTGTGCTTCTTTGCTGACACCCTGCCCAGGCAAACCCTTTCGTCTTTGTCTTTCATCTGGTACTTTTCCTTCCTGTTGGAAGTTCGCTTTCATTCAGCCTGTCCCCAAAGAACGGTGACCGCTCTCAACTCTCCCACTAACAATCTTCTTTCAGATCATCATTATGGGTTCCGCAAGGGACACTCTACTGGCGATCTTCTTGTATATCTGTGATTTTTGGTCAGCCTCCTTTCGGGATTTCGGTGAAGCTTTTGCTGTTGCGATGGACATATCAAAAGCTTTTGATAGAGTCTGGCACAAATCTTTAATTTCGAAACTGCCCTCCTTCGGTTTCTATCCTTCTATCCGTGCCTTCCTCTCTAATTTCTGTTCTGGGCGATCTATAGCCACTATTCTTCTCTTAAAGCAATAAACAGTGGTGTTCTCCAGGATTTTGTCCTGTCATCCACTCTTTTCCTTTTATTTATCAATGATCTTTTAAATCGCACTTCCTGTCCTATTCACTCCTATGCTGATGATTCCACTCTTCACTTCTTTACCCACTTACCAAAGGGGTCCCTCTCAACAGTCACTCCATGCTTCGAGTAGGGCGGCTATGGTACGCATGATCTCTGATCTTTCCACCATATCTGTTTGAGGTAGAGAAAACCTTCTGACTTTCAATGCCTCAAAAGCTCAATTCCCTCAGCTGTCTACTCGTCACGATCTTCCACACGACTATCCTTTTACATTCAACAATACACAACTCAATCCTGCTTCTTTTCTTAACATTCGTTATATATTTTCTCGTGATCTTTCGGGGAAAGATTACATATGCTCTCTTTTCAAAACAGCTTCTAAGAGGTTATGTGTACTGTATCGCCTCCGCAAGTTTCCTCATCCCCGCTCAGTTGCTGTCTCTGTACAGGGGTTTTGTCCGTCCCTGTATGGAGTATGCTTCTCATGTATGGGGTGGCTCAACCGACACAGACGTACTTGACCGGGTGGAATCAAAGGCTTTTCGTCTCATCAATTCCCCACCTCTTACTGACTGTCTTCAATCCTTCTCTCTTTACCGCAATGTTGCCTCACTGTTTACTATCGCTATTATAACTAGTGATGGGACGATACCAAAATTTTTAACGATTCCGATTCCGATTCCGATTCCGATACCACTAAAAAGTCTCGATTCCGATACGATTCTCGATTCCGATTCCGATTCTCAATATTTTTAAATATAATTCTATACTTGTTTTTCTGGAAATTGTCATATTTTACTCTGGTAAGATTAACTATTTACATTATGAGTATGGTACTAATATAAATTATAAATTATAATAGATTGATTTAAAAATAAAAATCAACTGTAAGTTGTAACAATTCATTTTAATCTTCTTGATTACACATCATGGATATACATGTTTTAATGTATAGCTACAATACAATAAAAATAAAATTTGTTATCCTCTTTCATTTAAATTTTAAAGTTTACATTGCAAAACTGGTTCAATTAAAAGTTAAAGAATCGTTTTAAGAATCGGAAATCATAGTACAATTCTCTCGATTCCGATTCCGATTCCGATTCCTGAAAAATGCTCGATTCTTCCGATTCTCGATTCCGATTCCGATTAATCGTCCCATCACTAATTATAACGGACACTGTTCTTCTGAACTCTCTAACTGCATGTCTCCTCCTTTAAATAGAGCACTCAGAACCAGACTTTCGACACATCCTCATTCCTTTTTTGTCCAACTCTCTAACGCAAGAGTTAAATGGTAGTTTCAATCTTTTATTTACTCAACCAGTCAACTTCGAAACAATCTTCCTCAATCCATCTTTCCTCCTGTCTATGACCTCCAATCTTTCAAACGCAATGTCCAATCATCCCGAAAATCTTGTACCGTAATTTTGGCTCTTCTTCTTCTTGTATTGGAGGGGGGGCGCTTTTGTGGGTATTCACCCTTGGCTCCTCCTTCCTGCATAAAAAAAATACAGGGTGGCGCAAAAGTCAGGAATCAAAGGAGCCACTATTTTTTAATAAAAATTACTTTTTCAGTTAAGAAATTTATAATTTATAATTTTTACTTAAAAAATGTATAATTTATGCAATAATGACCCTTTGACTCCTGACTTTTGCACCACTCATTCGAATTAGCGCAAAAGTCACGACGATTCAAAGGGTCATCATTGCATAAATTATATATTTTTTAACTAAAAATTAATTATATAAAAATAAATTATACATTTTTAACTGAAAAAGTAATTGTTATTTAAAAAGAGCGGCGGCCATAGAACAGAAAAGACCCATTCTCTCTGGATTCTTTGACTCCTGCGCCATCTTGTATGTATATAAATTTTGGTAACGTTTTTGGTTTGCTTCCGCCCGAATTGTTCATTCTGACGAAGGTCAAGCTTTTCACTCCACCTTAGACCTACAATCTAACATGGAATCCGAACCACGCCCCACCAGCAGCCAAGCGTCTTAACCACTAGGCTACCCAGGCTACCCATATATATTAGGGCGGCTCGTTTTTACACTTTTTTCGATATTTAATTGGGGGTAGTGCGGAAAAGTTGCGATTTGGAGAGAAAATAAAGTGTGTAAAATTTTTTTGATCTACGTCAATACCTTCCGGTGGCGGCGAGTCCTTAAAAATCGAAAAATAGGCCTAACGGGGTAGATTGGAAAATGGTTTTAAAGACTTACAAAATAAACAATAAAAATTTCAGCACAATCTGTTAATAACTTCCGGTGGCGTCTTAGCCGTTAAAATATCCAAAATATTGATTTAAGCAAGTTTTAACAAGATGTTATACAAATGTTAATTCCGATATATTTCTGTGCAAACAACCCTGAGAACACTATTATAGGCTTGAATAAATTAATAGCAGTCATTGAACAATGAACATTATATAAAAATTATATAAAATTATATAAAATTTTTGTGTGTTTTAGGCCTATTTTTCGATTTTTAAGGACTCGCCGCCACCGGAAGGTATTGACGTAGATCAAAAAAATTTACACACTTTATTTTCTCTCCAAATCGCAACTTTTCCGCACTACCCCCAATCAAATATCGAAAAAAGTGTAAAAAACGAGCCGCCCTAATATATATATTGTATATAACTTGTATAAATAGGGCGAATTCGACTTGGTTCCACTAGATTTAATCCAGGTTCAGTTTAATTTCAGTGAATTAGACTGAATTCAATTGCATTCTACTTAATTCGTGTCTTCATAATTTTTTAATTTAACACAACTCGTACATCCCTCTAACAGTCTAACCCAACCCAACGCCTACGACTTGTAAAAGAAGTGCTAACCGGCCTTTACACTGCTCTTGACTATCTTCGCAATGACTACAACAAATATAGGGTATCTAGATACCCTATTTTGGTGGAAGGTCGTTTTCAGTTAAATTGAAACGAAGAAATCACCCTTCAATTTAATAATTCGACCATTTTTTTCTTAACCTTTATATAGACCTATTTTAGTTTCTCATTTTTTGTTGTTCGTCACAGTTTACTTTTCGTAATGTTCCAATTTTCGTTGTTTGTTGTAGTCTTGTTGATTACTTCCCACTCGATGTCATTCTCATTCGTGGTCCGCAATTGAGAATGAACGAAGTGAGAAATCCACATTTGAGAAAAATAGTTTCTTCATTTGAAAAAGAATGTCAATCCAATTCGCATTCGGGTAAAGACTCCAAATGAGAAGGGCTATTTCGTTTCCTAACCTAACCTAGCCCGGATCAAACTAGAAAAGCCGTGGATGAGAATGAAAATGACATGAAATGGGAATAAATTGATTTGAGGATTGCCTCCTTTGAGAATCCCCCTCGCAGTTTTCTCTCTCTTGCGCACCGAATGAAATGGGAATGACATTGAGTGGGATGATACTGTCTCATTGCTTAATGTATACAGTTTTAGTTATCTGTTTCCATTTATCGTTACCGTGTACGAAAGTAAGTGCTATATATATATAAACCCAAAGAGAGAGAGAGAGAGAGAGAGAGAGAGAGAGAGAGAGAGAGAGAGAGAGAGAGAGAGAGAGACGTTCTTGTTTGTAAGTCACTTAAGGCAAACTTAAGGCAGATATACAGACGTATATATTTAGTCCCCGCTGACTCAGCACCATGACTGCGGATATTAAAGTTAAAATATTATAGCGACCAACGTTTCGAGAAGTAAATTGCACTCCTCTTCTACTTCATTTATCGTTCGAGTTCAAGAGATGAAATTTTAGTGGCCAAAACACTGCTGCATTTCATATTTTAACTTTAAATTGTTTAAATGGCCATTTTAGAATTTTAACTGACAGCACCTTTAGAGAGGTACTTTGATTTTATTCTTGTTATGGTTTCTTTACCGAAGAGAGAAGAGACGTCGGTTCCCGTTCACACGGACGTAGAAGGGAAAGTTAAAAAATAAAAATAAAAAGTTCGTGCTCCAACTTTACAGACCTATTTTTATGATAAGGTAAGGTAACATACAATTATTAAGGCGAATGTTCATCAGACCAATTTAAGAGCAAAAGTTGTGCTTCATTTTTTGCGAACGGGAAGAAGTCATTCGTCGAAGCCTCAGTCAGACCCATTTGAAATTAAAACTGGGTGTTCAGAAATTACTGCAACTTATGGCGTATATATTATATTACTACAGCTTACATTACATAATATATACGTGTACTGTATATACACTAATATAATACACACGCCATGGGTTGCGGTAATTTTTGAATACCCACTATAAGAAAACAATATTAGGTACAGTAACCGTTCAAAAAGATCCTATACAATAGTTAAATAGTTAAATACGATAACTAACACAAATTAAATTACGTTAAACTGTTTATCACGTGAAAATACAATTTTGCAATTAGTAAAGAAACTGAATTTTCTAAATGTTACAAATCTTAAAACTTGAACCGATTAACTTTGAAAAGACTGTCTATTGATTAGACTATTTCTTCAACAGTTAATCTGAAATGATTCAATCCTTTTCAATTTATGATATTGGTTTTAGCCATTTCTCTGATTATAAACCTACTTTAGACTGACGAAATGGCTTCCAATTAACTAAATTGAGCCATTTCTTCAATTTGACAAATTCCAACGAAACAACGTATCATTTATATTAAAATTAGAGACAGTTTTGAATAAATTTTGGGAGATTAAGTATTGCGATGTTTTGGAAATAGGATGCTAATTCTTTTTTGGGATTCTTAAATACTCACTATATTGTCCCTTTCTGGTATACGTAAAATGAAAATACGGGCATTTTTATTTTACTCTGTAGAATTAGAAAAAAGAATTGGGATCATATTAATTGCTATTCGTAACTAACTAACTACACACACACACACACATATATATATAATACAACCAAATTATATACATTATTTTAACCTTTTTTTGGTAACCATGTTAAATTATGCTATGGGTATATTATACTGAGGTTATGAAATAAAGGTATAGCCCTATTTCATAGCCATGGCAAATTATACCAAGAGTATATTTTACCCATGCTATGAAATAAGGATTAAAATATTTTTGTCCTTTATTTTTAATAACTACAATAAAGGTATCACTCTCAAAACTAGTGAGTTAAAATTAACTAGTTTGGGTGGTCCAAATACCTTGTATGAAAGGTATGTCATTTTCAATTTACTCGTATATCACTAATAATAAAGATTGTACACCTCAAGTGTAAATTAAAATGCGAGATTACAGCATCTAAACGACTTGACATTCTATCAGCAAGTATAGTGAGGGTTAAACCAAGTTAAGTTAGGTCACATACGTTGGGTTAGGTTAACATACGTTAGTTGTCGATCCGATGAACATAGGTCCTTAAAATGGTGGAGCTTATTCGCGAGTACTGTACATTGAAAATAACCTAATTTTAAGTAGGACCTATTTAAGTGATCCCAAGTTACTGATTTTAAACTCATCAGGTTTGAGACTGATATAATCCTCATATAAATTTTATAATATTACAGTTTTATATTATTTACTTATATTTTGATGATTAAATGTTTCCAAGCGCCAAAAGCATTAGTACAGATGACCCCTGATATAAAACACACTTCATACTCGCATTCTAACTTAAAATAGTTTTTGCTTCTCTACACATGAATGAAGCACAAAGAGAATTTTCAGTCTATATTTGCAGTATGAAAGCTGCCTTCCAATTAATGTAATAACAGTCGCAAACAATATATATATATTTATATATGTGTGTGTGTGTGTATATATACAGAGAGAGAGAGAGAGAGAGAGAGAGAGAGAGAGAGTTACAAGGAGTTACAAGGAAAAGAAGTACCTCAAAAGGCCTTGCGGCCCATACCGAGGAGGTACCAATGGCAACGGGTGCCACGGAAAATTTTCTACACACTCAAATAGTGTGCAAAATTTGGTCTAACCTTTTCTTGAACTGATCCACAGAGGAACTGTTCACAACTTCCGAAGGTAACCTGTTCCATGTGTCACAGATCTTATACGTAAAGTAATTCCCACACACACTAGTCCTAAACCGTTTCAAATCCAACTTCCAACCATTGTTGCGAGTTGGGTTATCATTTAAACTAAACATACTTGTAAAATCGACATCGTTGAACCCGCGTAAGAGCTTGAAAACCTCGATCAGTTGACCGCGCAGCCTCCGAGTTTCAAGCGAAAACAAGTTCAGGGCGCGTAACCGTCGATTGTAGCCCATATGCCTAACGGAAGGGATTAACTTTGTGGCCCTCGCCTGCACTCGCTCCAGCCTCACAATATCTTTCCTGAGGGTGGGCGACCAGAACTGCACAGCATACTCCAGGTGCGGCCGAACAAGGGAATTGTACAGTGAGAGCACAATCTCCTTGTTCCGAAACTGAAATTGCCTCCTGATATAACCCAATAGTTTCTGGGCTTTCTTTTCCACCTCTACACACTGTTTCGTAAACTTAAGGTCGCTGCTAATTAGCACACCCAAGTCCTTTTCTAAATCAGTCACCTCGATATGACTCCCCAACATCGAGTAGTCCGACTTGGGATTGGCGTAGCCAATGTGCATCACTTTGCATTTACCCAAGTTCAACGGCATTTGCCATTTTTCGGACCACTCTCCTATCCTACCTAGGTCCGCACGCAGTTCCTCGATCGCTTCGGGCGTCCCAACATTGGCCCAAGCTTGGTGTCATCAGCGAATTTGGCGATCGACTGACGATGCCACCGTCGATATCATTTATGTAAATGATAAACAACAGCGGCCCCAAAACGGAACCCTGAGGAACACCACTAGTGACCGAGGCCCAACCCGAACTAGCCCCTTTAATTACAACCCTCTGCCGCCTATTCTTCAGCCAGTTTTCTACCCACCTACCTATTTCCCCACCGATACCCAGCGCGCGCACTTTCGCCATTAGCCGGCGGTGAGAGAGAGAGAGAGAGAGAGAGAGAGAGAGAGAGGAGTTACAAGGACAAGAGGAAGTTTCAAAGACCTTTGGGCCCACTTGGGGAGGATTGTTATTATTAAACTGGTTCATTTTTTTAGAAAACTGAATAGAAAAACAAGGCTCTCTCCCCACCCTCCCCGCCACAGGCGGGTATAGAAAAATGTTGAAGAAAATACCTTGACCCTGGAAAAGTAGCCAAGGAAATTTTACAGGAAAGAGGAGAATATATAAACTAGCTCTACAATTATGCTATGCACATTCAGAAATCGTACACTAGATAGCATCGCTGTATAAATTAACAAATAATATATTTGTGCTAATCTTATATCAGCTACTTGGTATCGTCACATAAACCTCGAACATATGACTTTGATTTTGTACAAAATATTTACAGCTCTATTTACCTAGGCTAGGTATCAGTCCAACAAAGCTACCATGACTAGTAGCGGATTTAACGGGCAGCTTGGTCAGCTTTAGCTGACCGGGCCCCTCTTGGTTCGGGCCCTCTGGCCATGGGTGTAATTGTAAAAAATTCTAAGGGAACTATTCTAGTAACTGCAAGATAGGAGTGCGCTTTATACCCAGCAGTGGCGTCGTGCCTATAGGGACCCGGGGGGATTGATAATGATAGAAATAAAGGGCTTCTTAAAAGTGTATTTTTTCTAGAAACATCGAATATCTAAAAAAGCTTAAAAAAATTACTAATTGGTAGAATAATCTTTTTCTACGGCTATTTTATTCTTTTTTGTGATAGTAATAAATTTCAAAAACAAAACTCAGTCATTACCATTTATTAATTTTTTAATGTTTTAAAAATTGTTTCTAGGCGAACATTTAACTGGAATTGTATTTTAGTTTTTACAGTCAATTTTTCAAATTTTGATAGATGAAAGAAAAAATTTGCTTATTAAACCTGTGAATCATTGAGTTTTATGGGGATCAAAAGAACGAAGAATTTGAAAGTTAAAAAATTAAAATTGTTTACCACAAATTCGAAAAAAAAGTGAGAAACCATGTAGGTTAATAATCACGATTATTATGTTGGTCATCCCTAGGGTCCCTTGTATGCACTTTTGCGTTAGCTGTTCACCCACCCAGGCAGCCCAGGTGCTATTTTTGTATTTCGTTGTAAATTTACTATTCAGTTGTCATTTATCGATGCTGTCGTAGAAATAAAATACGGAGACTGAATTTTATTTTATTTAGTCCACTATCCTATCCGACTATCGATTGAATTATCAGCTTGGTGTGCAAACTGGTATGGTCAGAACGGGCCCCCTTCTCAGATTAGCTGACTAGGCCTCTGACCCTAAATACGCCCTGACCATGACCATACTTTAGACTAGCTTCAAAAGGATTAAGAAAAAGTTAAAGGTTAAATTCTCCATGTCTACACCCATGTTTGCGCAAAGCCATCACGCCGGCAAAGTGATGAAATGCTTCCACAGGAAAGGGTTGAAAATAAGAATTAAGAAATGAAATCGATTTTCTACACCATGCCCTCAGTCCCCTCACCCGTTACGTGCATCCAGCCACCTAAGAGAAAGAAGAGAAAAAAGAAATCGTGACGGCACAAACGCAAGTCTACCTAACCTAATCATATCATGCATATTTTTTTTGTTCGTTATGAAACTGTTTCTACAAAATATTTTTCTTTTCTATTCTTAGACATATTAACAAGGCAGCCAAGTGTGTGAGCGTGTTTTCTGTAATTGGATGCCTGTTACGTGTATGTGTCTGCTAACTCTCTAAATGTCGCCGAGTTTCAACTTGGGCCTCCCGCTGTCAAAGGTGTTTATGCAGCAAGTGATATATTGATATAGTGATATATTGAGTCGTTCATACTTCGCGATGTTGTGCCACCACGAAGGAGAGAGAGAGAGAGAGAGAGAGAGAGAGAGAGAGAGAGAGAGAGAGAAAACTAAAAATCCCACTAGACTGCTCGCCAGTAGCGAGTTAAATATACGAGCTAGCGATTGCATTCTGGAAATTTTAAGAGAAATTTTAAGTGTATGGCTTGTAGGTCTTCTTATCTGGTTACTGTGTGGTACACCTACATAAATACATATATACATATACTAGAAAGTAGGAACTTTTTATCATCACCTGGCAGAAATATATATATATATATATATATATATATATATATATAATATACGGACGTGTGTATATATATATATATATATATATATATACATATAAAGTACAATTATAGAAATTACAGGTACACTACAATTTAGCACAGTTATAGGACACTTCTGTAAAGGTAGAATTAATTACAAAACTGTACTAAATCCGTTATTAAGATAAATATCAGTAATAATGTTCTTGTTTACTTAATTTAATAGGATGAAAAATCTTCATTCCTGTTTCAAGCATTTTCTTCCAATATCGTCTTTTTTCTGTATAATGAAAGTTCCTTTTATCTGCAAAAGCTTTCTTCAAACTTCATTCATTTCACAGGAAACTTTTGGAATCGCGTGAACTCGAGAAACTATAAATTGTTTTATAGAATTCAAGGGAATGATAGTGGTTCAGGAAAGAATACGGGGGCTGTACACTTTGCCTCAGAGTCCAAAGAATGATATATTTCAACCGGCAAATTTTTTTTTATATATACAGGGTGAGTCAATCCCGTCTCAAAATTTAAAAATAATTATATAATAAATACTTTTGAGGCTGGACTTTTGACTCACCCTGTATTTAATAATCGGAGTTAATAACCCATAAATAAATTATATGTTCAAATTAATGAAGATAATTTTAGATAAAAAAAACACTGCAACTATTTGAAATTTCAATTTACGAGTTTACTAAAATTTATATAGGTTATATGGTACTTTAAATATTTCTCTATAACGTTAAAAATCATGGTGTATATACGTTTCTTCTATTGTGAAACTGAGGAAATAAGTTCGTCGAAAAATGAAATTTAAAAAAAAATGCTCCATGAATTACTAATTGGTAAATATTTTTAAATGAAATGAAATGAAATGAATGAAATGAATGAATGAAATGAAATGAATGAAATGAATGAATGATTTTAAAATCTTATTCTTTTTGCCGAATTTATTTCTGCAAATGTGGAACTTCAGTTGTTGAACACAAAGACAGGTTTTCTCTCTTACAATTTCGGAAAAAAATTCGCCTAGAAACATCGAATATCTAAAAAAGCTTAAAAAAATTACTAATTGGTAGAATAATCTTTTCTATGGCTATTTTATTCTTTTTTGTGATAGTAATAAATTTCAAAAACCAAACTCAGTCATTACCATTTATTAATTTTTTAATGTTTCAAAAATTGTTTCTAGGCGAACATTTAACTGGAATTGTATTTCAGTTTTTACAGTCAATTTTTTAAATTTTGATAGATGAAAGAAAAAATTTGCTTATTAAACCTGTGAATCATTGAGTTTTATGGGGATCAAAAGAACAAAGAATTTGAAAGTTAAAAAATTAAAATTGTTTACCACAAATTCGAAAAAAAGTGAGAAACCATTTAGGTTAATAATCACGATAACATGTTTATGACGAAGATAATAACGACAATGACTCGAGATTACGACAATTTTAATTGACAGCGCATTTAGCATCGTACGCTGAATTCGGAGACATAGCGCTAAAGTTCATTTGTATACCACAGTTTAAACATGAACAACTCTACCCATTCATGTCACCTTTCCCCGAGCGCGCGCGCGCACACACACACACACACACACACACCACACAGAGTAGAAAAGCAACAAATGAACGAATTTATTTCCTCATTTCTTTTCATTCAATTTTCCATTTTGTTTCACAAAGTAAAAAGTTGAAATTCGTTCACAAAATGGAAACAATTTTCATACGAAATTTGCGTCCTTCATCAATAACAATGATCCACGTAAAAGGATAAATTATTTACATTAAATTAAAACTTAAATTCATGTAAACAACAATAGACACTAATAGCAACGTCAATTTACATAATATGGATTCAAATGCGCAGAAATATTAGAACGTACTAAAAGGATAAAGTTACTGAAAGGACAAATGGAATTACGTCAAAGCATTAAATGAAAAGCAAGAAATTGAAAATAAATAAAACCTTGATGAAATACAATGATTTAAACAATAATGATAATGATGGTGACTTGAGTTGTTTAACCTCCTTGTAACTGCAAAGGTCATACGACGGAGGGTATAACCTACAGCTTTAAGTGGGATCTAAACCATAGGTCGGTACATCATCTGAACGCAGAGAACTGCTACTGAATAGATCGAACGTAGCTTAACCTCGCTAATCTAACGGGAAGCGGTGTTGGGACGTGGCCACGCGTAGTCCAAAATGTAAGCAGAATAAAAATTAAATTTGAATTTACGCAATAAATGTATTTTGTGAAATTTAGTTCTAACTTTAACCTTCTATGATGAAAGGAATTTTTTGTGAGGTCACGTGATGAATTTTTTTTTTTTTGAAACCCCAACATTTCTTAGCAATCGTCCATAGGTTAATGTAGAGTCTGATTACGCTCCCTTCGAAATAAGTTTAACAATTATTAACATCTAAGAACGTCTTTGTACAAAGTGTTCAAAAAGAAACATAACCCACTGGAGAATGCATATACTGTTATTGTAACCAAACCCTTTTCTTTCTGTTTCGGGTTGACTTTTTTTTAAACCTTGTATTGTACTTCCACCTACTTCCTACATCTGTTCATTTTTCCACCTATTCATCCATCTGTCCATTTGTGTATTTGTTTATATATAATAATTATAGATAGCATTATAGACAGATAGATTACAGATAGATAGGCGCTCGTGCGATGCCCAAGTTGAACATTTTGTATGAACAAAGGACACTGATGTTTTACGGTTTGCAGAAGTGGGACATTTCGCAAAGAATGTAAAACAAACAAAATTGATAAAAATAGTAGAATACGCAAGCAAACAGACACAAATAATAATCATGCACTTAATTCAGAGCAGCTAAATACACACACACACACACACGATATATATATAATATATATATATATATATTATATATATATATACGGGCTCCAATAAACCTTAGCCCCCCCGCCCATGGCCTAAACCATTAGAGGTACAGTAAAACTAAACATACCTTACAAAAGAGAATTTAATCCTGCATTTAATGAGAAACAATTAAAACTTGGTGTTCTCGCCATTGGCTTCCAAGACAGCCTGAATTCGCTTTAGGTAGCTTGCCAAAAGTGACGTGAATAGATCTTGATCGTTACGCAAATTTGCTAAAACAGTTTCAATGTGTTGCGTCATTGTATCCTTCGAAAATCGATTTGCTGCAGGTTCTTGAAACAAGAGACATTCAACCTTGTCCTTTATAACTGATCCAATGTGTTCACAGACGTTCAGGTCAGGAGAATTTCCTAGCCATTCTTCATTTCCAAAGAAATCGATCTCATGGTCCGCAACAACTGTTGAGTGGCTAATACCTTAAAGCAGGGGGCCTTATCGTGCAGAAGTGTGACCTGATCGACATCCATAACATTATTTGGGTTTCTTAGAAAAGGAACGACATGCTGGGATAGAATAATATCACGAAAATACTGTCCATCCCAACTCTGACCATTTAGCTTCAGCACCCACATGAGCTTCTTTGCAGTGAACAAAACAAACACACCAACACAGTCTGGACTTTTTAATAATTCGCGATAATGTTCATTGTCATCGATTTCATCTGGTGTGTGGCCCACACTCGATCATTTTGGTAGTTAGGCCGACGTGTTACGTAAACAAAAAATTCATCGGAGACAGCTGAATGCATGAAATCATCCACATCCCAATCTTCAAGATAATGGGCAAACCACATTCTGTCATCGATGTTAAGTTGAGTTTTTCTTGGCTTTTGAAGTTCATGCCAAGGCTTTAAACCTTGCCTATGACGAATGATCTCACCACTAACGATCTTTCCTCTCAATACTTTGCTCTCTCTAGAAAGTTTAGCACAGCTGTTTTTCCGCTTACGCGTACCGCTTTCAATGATGTCCTTTGTTTCCTGAGAGAGTGGCAAATTTGGGCGGCCAGATTTGGTTGTATCCATTTCACATTCATCCAAAGTTTTATTCCAATTTCTTTTGACGAAGTCCTCACTTTTTCGCAACTTTTTTGGCAACCCATGAACGTGTTATAAAGGTAGCTCCAGCATCACGAGCTTCCCGAAATGTTATTGCTCGTATGCGATCTATCACACGTTGCCTCTCCGAATCACCAATTAATTGAGAAGCCATTATATTATCACTTTATCAGCTAGAGTAATTTTAATACCTGCAATAAATAAATAATTTTATATATTTTTATAATCACTAAAAACTATCTCGATATAAGTAAACATGTAAGCTGCAAATGGGGTGGGCTAAGGCTTTTTGGAACCCCTTATATATATATATTAGTGTTAAAATGTAGTTTCTGTATACGAACTTAAGAGATAAACCTAAGGAATTTACTTGTTCTGATAAGCAAGCATTCACCATATGGACAACTATAATAATTGACAACTCAATTACTGCCGAATTTGGGAGACGAAATTTTGTTAAGGAAACTTTCATATTGGAAGGTCTTAGAAGAGACTAAACTGACTGACGACTCTCGTACGATGGAATAACAAAATATCTTACATTCGTTTTCATATTTCTTCTTCGTTCCCAAATCTTTTTTTTTTCTTGGTGGCTTTTCATTCTTCTCTTCTCTCTTCTTTATATTTGTTTTTCTTTAAGCTTTTGTTTCTTTATTTATTACGTTATCTAATG
>JAJOZX010006278.1:40000-112500 GCA_023014485.1 Bathynomus jamesi | reverse complement strand
CATCGTCCCAGGACTGTTGCCACATGCGATCGTAAAAGGAACGAAAGACCTGCACATAGTCTGAGAAGGGGAGCGGGCGGGGGAGGGGAGGCAGCGAGGCGGCGGACCGGGCTAAGCGGTCCGCCGCCTCATTACCGGAAACACCAACATGGGCGGGAACCCAGCAGAAGGTGACCCGGATCCGGTGAATGGTGTGCAGGACATGGTACTCCTGTTGAATAAGGCGTACGAGGGGGTCCGGGGAATCATAGCGCTCGAGCGCCTGAAGGGCGCTCAGCGAGTCCGAAAAAATGGTACAGGAGGACCGCGAACAACCCGATACCAGACGGAGGGCTTCCAGAAGGGCAAAGAGCTCCGCGGAAAAGATGGAGGCCTGAACCGGCAGGGGGATACCCCGGGAGGTAGGTGACAATGACGGAGAGAAGACGGCGGCCGCGACACCTGCAGGGGAGCGCGAGCCGTCGGTGTAGACGGGAACGTCGTCCGAATGGACGGGAAGATGGGCCAGAAAAGAAGACCGGAGGACGGCAGGAAGAGACTCCTTACGCAGGCCACGGAGCGCCTGGCAACGGCAGATAGGGGTGGTCCGCCAGGGGGGCGACAGATCGAAGGAGAACGGCAGAATAGAGGGTGGGGGGATCCCCAGGGACGAGAAAATCTCGGCCAGAGAGGCAGCGAAATGCCACGTGTCAGGCCGGGGTAGCGCCTGGGAGATCGCGGAGAAGAGTAGGGACTTCGGGAGGCGGCAGATGCGAAGGTAACACTTCGCCATGAGAAGGCCCCGGCGAAGGGGCAGGGGGGGGTCCACAGTCCACCTGAAGACTAGCGACAGGGGGCGAGCGGAAGGCACCCGACGCCAGGCGAAGGCCACGGTGGAGAAGAGGATCCAGCATACGGAGTGCCGGAGAGGAGGCGGAACTGTAGACCACACAGCCGTAGTCGACACGGGATTGCACCAGGGAGGTGTACAGGCGCAGCAGAGTACGCCTGTCCGCCCCCCAGGTCGTGTGGGACAGATGACCCAAAAGGGAGAGGGTGCGGCGAGATGTTTGCCGCAACCGCCTAAGGTGTGGAACCCAACCGAAAAATCCGTCGAGGGTCATACCCAGGAATCTAACGGATGGGACGAGGGGAAGAGGAGTGCCGGCAAGGGTAAGAGCGAAGGTATGCGACAGACGGAGGCGCCGAGGACGGAAAAGCATACTGGAAGACTTAGAGGGTGAGAAAGCATAGCCAACCGAGGACGCCCAGCGAACCACCGCATTGATGGCTAGCTGGAGCCGACGTTCAGCCAAAGACGGGAGGCGGCCAGAGCAATAGATAGCCAGGTCATCGGCATAGAGGGAGCTACGAACGGATGTAGGCAGGACCGTAGCGACTGTGTTCATCACGAGTGAGAAACACAAGACGCTAAGGACACTACCCTGAGGGACACCCTCCTCCAACGGAAAGCGGTCAGAGGGCAGAACCGATGCGGACGCGGAAAGAACGGGCGGACAAGAAGTTATAAATAAAGGAAGGGAGAAAGCCTACGAAACCCAGGGAGCGTAAGCAGTCGAAGACCGCGCTCCGCCGGGTAGTATCGTAGGCCTTCTGGAGGTCGAAAAAGACGGCGAGTACAAATTGACGCCGGGAGAAAGCCTCCTGCACGTCATGGCTAAGGAGAAGGAGGGGGTCGGTGGTAGACCGGAAGCGCCGGAAACCAGCCTGGGTAGCAGGGTACTGGTCACTCGCCTCCAAGGTAAAGGACAGCCGCGAGGCGACCATCGCCTCCATCACCTTGCAGGCACAGCATGTTAGGGAAATGGGGCGATAGTTCGACGGGAGTGAGGGGTCTTATCGGGCTTCGGGATGGGGACGACGATGGACTCACGCCATCGGTCCGGAAATGAACCCTCCAACCAAATCCGGTTATAGAGGTCCAGTAGAAAGCTGAGAGCAGAGGGGGTGGAGATGCCGTAAAAGGTCATAGGGGATATTATCGGGGCCGGGGGCGGAGGAGCGTCGGGGGCGGAGGGCCTCCCGAAGCTCTGTCATGTGGAAGAGGTGATTATAGGGGTCATTCCTATGAGGTGGAAATTCCGGTGGGTCGCGGCGGGAGTGGGGGGAATCGGAACTGGAGATGGCTGCAAAGTGCGCCGCGAGTGCGTTCGCGACGGCCTCCGGATCGGACACGAACTCGTCGTCCCCGACCCGAAGCACCGGGGGTCGAGGGGGGACACGGGTCCCCTCAAAGCTACGCACCTTGCGCCAAACAGTCAAGGGGGCAGTCGAGGAGGAGATCCGGACACGTAACTCCGCCAGGAGGTACGCCGGGCCAGTTTCAGGACCCGACGGCCACTGCCTTCAGGCGCTGAAATTCTATCTTGTGCTCCAGCTGGCGGGTCCGGTAGAAGCGGCGGCCGGCACGGCGCCGCTCCTGAACGGCATGGGAGCACTCTGGGGTCCACCATGGGACGCTTCGCGGTCTGGGGGAGCCAGAGGTACGGGGGATGCAACTGGCGGCAGCCGAGAGGATCTTACTCTCGAGGAAGGCGAGGGCCTCATTGACGGAGGGAAAGGCAGGAATTGATGGCGAGATCGCCGTGCCCCTCGCGTATGAGGCCCAGTCTGCTCGGGCGAACAGCCAGCGCGGGCGGACAGAGGTGGGGGGGAGGAGACGGGTCGGGGTAAGACACACTGGGAAATGGTCACTGCCGGAAGAATCCGGCAGGACCTCCCAGGTGAACTCCGTCACGATTTCGAGGGAAACCAGGGAAAGGTCGATACAGGTGAAACTGTCATGGGCCGAGTGAAGGCAGGTTGGGGAGCCATCGTTCAGAAAGGTGAACTCGAGCTCGTCCATAAGGGAGAGAGGGTCCCGGAGAGAAAGGTGGAGCAAACGTCCCCCAGGCCGGGTCCCGACTGTTGAAGTCCCCGAGAATCAGAAAAGGGCGGGGAGCTGGAGAATTAGGTCACGGAGAGAATCGGGTGGAGGGCGTACGTTAGGGGAGAGGTAAAGAGAGCAGACCGTGAGCTGGCGCCCCAAGAAAAGGCGCACGGCCACAGCTTGCAGGACTGTACGGAGCGGGAGGGGGCGGAAAGGGACGGAGCGGTGCACGAAGACCGCGGCGCCCCCCTCTCCCGCCCCATCGAGAGGCGGGAAGGGAGCCCGCAGTAACCGGACACTCGAGGGAGGGAACGGGATCCCAGAATCGTCTCCTGAAGGCAGAAACACGCCGGACACCTGGAGGCCAGGAGAGAGGAGAGACTCTCGAGGCCTACCAGGAGCCCGCGGATGTTCCACTGCAGGAGCGAGGTATAGGGAGGGGTAGGAAGGTCAGCGTAAAGGATGATTATGGTGTGGGTGGGCCGATCGGGCGGCCCGAGATTAAAGAGGAATCGGAAAGCCCGGAGTTCAGTGAGGGACGCCGAACGAGGGCGAAGGCGAGGGTCCCCCCGACGAGGGGGCGATGTGGAACCAGACGCCGGCAAGTCCTCCAGAGGAGGAGTCTCCCGGACGTCCGGGGGAGAGCGATGCAGAGAAGGGGATGTGAGAGGTATCCAGAATGCCCCTCCCTTCACCGGAGGTGCGGGGGAGGCAGGACTACGATGGGGAGTGGAAAATATACCTCACCCAGAGGCATTGGCAGGTCGAGGAGAGAGATGGGGCGGGTCAACGCGGGGGCGTGCACGTCCCACCCACGCCGACCAGGCGGGCGAGTTCCCCCTCCAGTGGGTCCATCGACCGGGCCGGAGAGGGGTGTATCTCAGCCCCCACCACGAGGGCCGACGGGGACCCCAGGGGGAGCGTGCATAACGGTTGCGCAGTGGGGACGGTGAGGACACCGGGGCGGTAGGGCGAAGGGGGCGTTTGTGTTTAGGAGAGGAAGGTGATGCGAGGCTTATGGCGTCGAACCTTTCGGGGTCACCACTGGCGCGGCGCTTGCGGCCCCTATCCCTCCGTCGTGCGGCCCGCTGGGTGACGGCGGGTCACGATCCGGAATGGGGGTGGCCGAAGGCGCCGGTGGAGAGGGCGTAGAAGGGGCAGGGGGTTGCCGACGAAGCATCGGCGTTCGCGGAGGGAGCACGTGGGGACGCGCTGGTAGTACGGGGAGCCGCGGTAGGAGTCCGCTGGGCGGCAGAGGATGGACTGGGAGTAGCGGACACGGCGGGTGGAGGCGCGTTGGGAACCGCCGGTGAGGACGGGGTCCGGGAACGGAGAGCCTCGGCGTACGAGGCACCACGCCGGGCCTCGCCGCCACGCAACCGCTCCCGCGCCTCCCGAGCGCTGAGAAACTCTGATGAACAGAGGGCCCGAACCTCCCTTTCAAAGAGGAAGGACGGGCAAGAGCGGGATGAAGCAGGGTGTGGTCCATGGCAGTTGGTGCAGGAAGGCGGAGCAGTACAGGGCAAGGGGTGGGGAGGGCCGCCGCAGCGGACACACAACGGGGCCGGCTGACGGCAGGAGCTGCTCACGTGGCCAAACCTATTACACTGAAAACAGCGCGTAGGATCTGGCACGTATGGTCGTACTGAGAATTCGCACGCTCGTCTCTCACCAAAGCCCCAGAATACCGAAACGGGGGGCACCAGTGAGTCGAAAGTGAGGAGCAGGCGAGGAGAAGGGGCAGTTGGGGACCGCGATCTGTCGGGAAAGCGGTACACCCTCACAACACCCTGGAGGCGAGGTCAATCTGGAGGTCTTCCACCGGGATGGGTAGAAGACGAGCAGCGTAAATTGTGCCCTGGCACTGATTGAGCGGGGGTGGGAGTCACCGTGATCCCGCAGCCAGGACATCGGGGATAGCGAGCAGAGAGGAGGTTTCGGCAGAGGAACGCGACCTTATCAAAATGGAGCCATCCCTCTGAGGCCGAAGGTCAAAACGCGCCGTCCCCGTCCTCCCATGGATCGCTCGAAAGAGACGTTCGTGGTTAGTGGGGTGGGGCTTGGAGGAGGAGGGGCGGAGGACGAGGAACTTGTCCATCGTCCTAAGGCCGAGTGAAGCCGTCTGGCCAAACACCACCGGAACTTCGAGGGGGCGAGAAGACGAGAAAGGCGGACGGCGACGTCGGGTCCCACGTCCCCCAGGGGCCGAGGGGGCCGGGGGCGATGAGGCCCGACCGGAGTGGGAGGCGACCGGGGCCGCAGGCCTCCCAGCTGAGGGCGAAAAAGCAGGTGGGTCCCTATCGGGACGTGGAATATGGGGGGATCCTGGGGTCGGGGGGTCCACTGCAGGTCCATCCGCTACTGGCGGGGGTCGGGCAGCGGCGCCACGAGCCTGGGGAAGAGAGGGAGAGGAGGCGTCGGCAAGAAGAGCAGACGGGGTGGGCGAGGGCTGCCGACTGCCCTTACCAGACCCACGGTCCAAAGAGGTAGTCAGAGGGAGGTCAGATGCACAAGCCGGGTCGTCAACGAGGTCCATTAGAGTTGTAAGTGTTTCCATAGAAAATTTTTATTGTAGTTTCGCGCCAGGGGCCGCGGGGAACCGATTACCCGGGGCCCAAGGGGACCAAGCGCACGCCGGCGGGGGGTGGGTGCCTCGTCCCATGCAGTACCCCCGTTTCAAAAGGGGCCCTTGCAGCGTCGAGAGTTCCCCCCGCCGGCAGCAAAGACCAAGGCCCCCCAGGGTCCCAGGCCTGGGCACCCTACCAGCCAACTTAGTCCGGCCCCGGCCATGGGGGCGAGACCCCCAGCGACCAGCCCCGGCAGCCCACGGGGCGCGCGAAGTGAACAGAGAAAGCAGAAAAAACAGAGGGGGCAAGGAAGAGAGTAAAGAGGGGAAGACAGGAAAGAGGGGCTGTAGGATAGCAGGGTATGCTAAAAGTCCACTTCGCAACTGGGCGGGGACCCGGCAGGGCCCCCAGCCGCGGCTGACCCCCCTCGCCACATGTAGGCAGGAGCCCGCGGGCGATCCACCCCAGAAAGACCGCCCGCGGGGAGGGGGATATATATATATATATATATATATATATATATATATATATATATATGTATATATATATATGAATATGTATGTATGTATGTTTATTTTTGTAACCTATATATTGCCTTGATCTGTCCTTTCACTCCAGTGTTCCTGAGGATGTCATTAGACGAAAGCGCTTGAGCACCCATTTGTGTTCCTTTTTCCTTCGTGGTTTATTCATCATATATATATATATATATATATATAATTATATATATATATATATATATATATACACATATATATATATATATATATATATATATATATATACATATATATATATATTATATATATATTATTACATATATATATATATATATATATATATATACATATATATATATATATATATATATATATACATATAATATATATATATATATATATATACATCTATATATATATATATATATATATATACATATATATATATATATATATATATATATATATATACATATATATATATATATATATATATATATATATATATATATATATATATATATATATATACATATATATATATATATATATATATATATATACATATATATATATATATATATATATATATATACACATATATATATATCTATATATATATATGATGAATAAAACCACGAAGGAAAGGAAACACAAAATGGTGCTCAAGCGCTTTCGTCTATGACATCCTCAGGATGTTCCTGAGGATGTCATTAGACGAAAGCGCTTGAGCACCATTTTGTGTTTCCTTTCCTTCGTGGTTTTATTCATCATAAATATTTTTCACGTGTTACTTTCGTGAAATAATTTTCATATATATATATATATATATATATATATATATATATATATATATATACTGCATATTATATTTTATCTCTAATTAATCTGAGATCCAGTAAGACTTAAAGCTTAAGTACCAAATTATATGAAATAAATAGTCTACAGTAGTTGGCAGTATTATTGTATTATTTGTATTATTCTAACAACAAATTGCAATGATGTATTATCGTAACAACAAAAATGGGGTAACGGTTCAGAATAGGGGCGCCACCTCAATTTTTGTGTTTTTTCCACCAAAACATGCTAAAACCATTGGTTTCCTGTTGTTTAGGATGAATGTGACCATCGCCATTACAGTAAATTATTGCTTGAAGTTATTTCACCCCCCCCAACCCCTCCTACAATCTGGGGGGATCACCGTGGGAACCGGGGGTTTTGGGTGGGGGAACACAGCACAAACAATAATTTACTGTAATAGCAATGGTCAGATTTATCCTAAACAACAGGAAACCAATGGTTTTAGCATGTTTTGGAGGAAAAAACGTGTCATGAAACATCAAAAAAACCATGAGAAAAACCTAGGTTTCATGGAAAACCAAACCTAACTAACCTAAAAGATATAACCCTATACCGATCAATTTGTGATACGCAATCTTTACAGGGGCGGAGCCCCCGTACCCCCGAGACCTAAATTATATAAATTTGACACACTACGTTTAAAGGGAGAACACCATGCGAGCTCTATGCGGCACATGCAATCAACGTATTTTAATGAGAGAAACAACTTTGTCTCTATGGTATTTTTCGAAATTTTGCTTAATTAAGTGGCGCCTGTATTCTGAACCATTACCAAAAATTGTAACATTCATTTTATAAATAAAGGATTGATTAATTGTTTCTCAGTGTAAAATAAACATTTAATAATTAATTAATAATTAGGTGAACTCTGAAATTTCTGCTGAATTGGGTAACATGTGCGAATTTGGTAAGTTAAGTAAAAGTGTTGTATAAATAGCCATAATTTTACGTAGGTTCTTGGTAATGAATGGCACCACTAGATGGATTGATCATTGTCTCGCTAGTAATAACACTGGGCAACAATTTTTTGTTTATGTTGATTTTTCGATCTTTTCTATATGTTTCGGCCACGCTGATTACAGATTTGGCATCGGTTTTGCTCGGAAAACTATAGTTTTCATAATATGGTCAAATTTAGAAATCTTACTTTTTCGCCATTTTTAAGGCATTTTTCTGAGATAGCAAAAGTCATGTCGAGTGCAAAATTCAAAATGTTCCCAAAACTGGGGTTTATTAGTCATGTTTTTATTGGTTAAACCTCATTATTAAATATTTGTACACATTTGGTTTCTTATTTCGGTTTATAAAATGTTTTTTTTTTGTATTTTTCAGATATTGAATTAGAATTATCGTATTTCCCGGCGTATAACGCACACTTTTTTTTTCCCCAAAATACTCCAAAAATCACCCTGCGTTAAAATTAACTCGTTAAAATTTATACATGTGAAGTGAGGTAGGAGGTATATTGTTTCCTAAATTTTTATTTTCCTAAATTTTCTCTTCACAATAATTTTCTCTTCAAAATTAGGGTGCGCGTTATGCGCCGGGAATACGGTATATGGTGATGGCTACCAATAGGCCCTGCAGACACTCTGCAGATTCATTCTGTTATGTTTGCGGCCATTACATCAATCCAAAGCAAGTAAAGCACAAAAATGACACATGAACGAAGTTTTGTACAGCATATCACGCTTACTTTGGCATGCCCATGGGCGATCAAGATAAATCATGGGCACCTCACTTTTGCTGTGGAAGCTGCCGTTCCACATTAGAAGGATGGCTGCGAGGTACCATTTGCTATTCCTCGCATTTGAAGGGAGCAAACCAATCACCACGATGATTGCTACTTCTACATGGTAGACATTTCACTCTACAAGAGAAGTAAAGGTCGAAAAAATGTCCTATATCCAAATATCCCATCTTCTATTGCCCCAGATCCCCATAATGAAGATTTACCCGTTCCATGCCCACCCACCATGGAGGAAATAGAAGAAACGCCTTTAATATCCTCCGATGAAGATGATGCTGACTTCGAGGCAAGCTCCAATACGTCACCCCATTTCCCCAACCAGAAAAACATATGAACCTTACGAAAACCAATGCAGAAATTATGACGTCCCGCCTTAAAGAGTGGAATCCTTTGGACCCAAGTGTCAAGATCTCTTCTACAGAATAGGCATTTCGATACGTTTCTTTCTACTCCTGTTTTGCATCGAACTCTCTTTGCTACTGCTGTGATGTGAATGGCCTTTTTGCTGAGATAGGAATTGAATACAGCCCTGCTGATTGGCGTTTGTTTATTGACAGTTCAACTAGAAGTTTAAAAGGCGTCCTACTACATAATGGAAACATGTTTCCATCTATTCCTGTGGCTCATTCGGTTGAATTGAAGGAAGAATATGAAAATGTAAAGCAGTTGCTAGACAAAATAAACTACAGTGAACATAGATGGGATGTACAGTATGTGGAGACATCAAAATGCTATGATTCCAACTTGGGCTACAGGGCGGTTACACTAAATATTCGTGTTTCCTCTACCTTTGGGACAGCAGAGCAGATGGTGAGCACTTTGTCAGAAAGGAATAGCTCATGAGAAATGAGTTTAATCCAGACAAACACGATGTTCTTAACGAAGCCCTTGTTCCAACAGACAAAATTTTGCTACCACCGCTGCATATTAAGCTTGGTCTTATTAAGCAATTCATCAAAGCTTTGGATGCTGAAAGTGATGCTCTTTATCATATGCGTTTAATGTTTCACAAACTTTCTGAAGCTAAATGAAGGGGAGACACATTGTTGGACCTCACGTCAGACGCATGTTAGCATCTAAAAAGTTAGAAGAAAAAATGACAGCTCTTGAAAAAATGTTTGGCAGTCATTTCGGCTTGTAGTCCATGGAATTTTAGGTAACAAGAAGAACGACAACTACAAAGAGCTAGTAGAAAATCTACTCAAACACTTTCAAAGTTAGGTTGTAGAATGTCCCTGAAGTTGCACTATCTGGACTCGCATTTAGAATTCTTCAGACCAAATTTGGTGACGTAAGTGAAGAACATGGTGAACGTTTTCACCAGATATCCAAACCATGGAGAGGAGGTATCAGGAAAAATGGGACGAAGCTATGATGGGAACTATATCTGATGTTTAGGGCGGTCAAAAGTCAATAAAGTCAAATTGTTTTCTATGGGGCACTTTTCGCTGAAACGACTGAAAATGCAATAAAAACACCTGTAGGGGGTATATTACCAAAGTTAATAGGTCAACCAAAAGTCAACTTTTACCTGTTAGGTCAAAAATAGCAACGAGGTAAATAAAGTCAATTTTTTGGAATAAATAATTAAAATAACTAAAAATTGGCATCTTTTTGGTTAACTGGCAACTTCGCTGCTCGTATTTGTCTTATTCAGTTATGTCCGTTCTGGTTTTGGATGTGGTTGTGTTGTATGTATTGTGGTTACTGGTTACCATTTTTGATTTGTGATTTTTTCTGATTTGTGATTTCACTGATTTCGATTTCTTTTGATTTCAGATATTTAAAAATGCCAAAAGTTGCAGTTAGTTCTATTGCTAAAGTGCTCGCTATAATTGCAAAAATATCCTAATGAATTCATTGTTCAGGAAAAAATGAGCTATACTGTCAGATATGTTGTGTTGTGGTCAAGCATGACAAATCCTTTTTTGTGGATAAACATCGCTCTACCCAAAAGCACCAGCGTGGTATAGACCAAAATTGGGAAATGAAAAGACGCAAACCCTTTTAAAGTACAAGTCTTCAGATTTTTCGGAAAAACTTGTGACTACATTTCTGTCAGCCAACATACCTCTTCATAAGTTGAGCAACCCTCATGTGAAACAATTGTTCTCTGAATTAGGTGTAGCAGTGCCTTGCGTGTCAACTTGCAGATCAATAGCAATGAAACAGGCAGAAAGCGAGTTAAGTAGAATAAAACATTTGCTAGAGGGTAAATTAGTTTTCCTAATTGTTGATGAAAGTGAAGTAAGGGGCTCAAAATATTTGAACATACTTGCTGGATCTATTGATGTTCCTAAGAAAACATATTTAATCAGGTGCGATGTTCTTCTTGGAAATGTTAATGCACGAACTGTCATACACAAGATTGACGATACTGTAAAAGAATTCGAGATACCAAGAGAAAATTTCTGTTTACTTCTGTCTGATGCAGCTCGTTACATGGTGTCAGCTGGAGCGACACTCAAGCAACTTTTTCCAAGACTTTTCCATGTAACGTGTCTTGCGCATCTGTTACATAATTGTGCGATGCAATAAGAGCATTTTATAGTGATGTTGACACTTTAATTGCATGTGTCAAGGCTTCTACTCTTAAAAACAAAAGAAGGAAGGAATTGTTTGCTGAAATAGGAACTCCTCCAGAACCGATTGTAACACGTTGGGCAAGCTGGCTGAACGCTGCTTTTTATTATGCAGACAATTTTCCAAATGTGAAGACAATTGTGGAAAATTTTGAAGATGAAGGAATCATTGTTCAGAAGGCTAAAGAGAGTGTTGCTAATGAAAAACTGCCAAAGCAACTAATGTCAATCAAAATGAATTATAGTTTGATTGCTAGCTTAGTGACTAGGATGGAAGCATCTGATTGCACCATTAGAGAGGCATATGAAACCATTTCTTCTATCAACCTTGGCGAAGATATGTGTTCAGTCAAACAATACATTGAAACAAGACTCAAGACAAATGGTATTTGTGAAATAATTAACCTCGGTAGACCTGAAATCTCACCAACAGTTTATGGTCAGCTTTTGCAATGTCAACCAACAACTGCCGCTGTAGAGAGATCTTTCTCCATGCTTAATAAATTATTAAGTAAGGATCGCAATTTTTGCCAGAAAATGTCGGCAAATACTTCATAATTTACCACAATCGGTCAACTGATGTAGAAGAGCAAGAATAAGTAATTAAAGTATCGTTTTTATTATTGAAAGTAAAGGCAACTTTATAAGTCAATTTTTTCAATTCGTAAGGTCAACTTTCTTAATTTTTTCGGTCAACTTTTGACTGCCCTACTGATGTTTAATACGAGATAATCCACGGGATTTCAAGAAAAAAAGTCGCTCAAATGTACATTTTTAAGCATTATCCGTTTAGACTTGTGAGCATATTTGTGTGCATATTATATTTGGATGCATTATACATCCACTATATATACATTATATATCTTTAAATATGAAATATATTTATTTTCCTTTCCTTTTCTTCATTGTGATTTTGCTCTCTGATAAGCCACGAGGTACAAAAAATAGATTATGGTTTTCAGAAGAAACTAGAGTTTTCACGAGAAAACTAATGCGATTTTTTAATTTAGCGCACACAAAAACAAAGAAAAAAAATAAGATAAACACATTCTCCAAAATTTTGTTACATAGTTTAATTTATGTAAATTTTCAAGCTCTGCCTAATTTCTTTCTCTCCAATGAAGGCCGTTAGAAGTGGCAATTACTCTAATTTTACAACTTATGCAATACATGACGCAATAATAACTCAATAGGTAAGAATAATCTTGTTGACTGGTCTAATGTGATAGGCAACAGAGAATAGAATCTAAAGATAGAAGTAAACACATCTTTGATAATTTAGAAATATAGCAACTTACCTGTAGTAACTTTTTTTTCAAATAATTCTCATTTTAAACTCCGTTATTATATGATATAGTGTCCATATCAAGGGAAGCAGGAAGGCCTATAATTAAATTTTACAGTTTTTCCATGCTAAACTTAGTCTTGGATGGTTTGATTTTATTGCTCTCTTATACAAGGAATCAAAAGATGCTTACGATTTATGGTGTCTTCTTGGTAGGTCTAAAATAGGATCATTTTTCATGAATATGAATAAAAGCAAAGTTCATTATGAATCACCCATAAGACGGTGTTAACAGGATTAAGATTTTATTTGAGACTGAAAATCGTACGAGACTAACTTAAATAAAATTACTAAAAAATTTGGGATTTTGTTGAGGAGGAAACGGGTGCCAAGAATATCGGGGTTGGAAAAAATTGCCAGAGGTTGTGGAAAACACTATTGAAATATTCTAAATGGGGATCGTTAATCCTAATGTTGACTGCAAAGTTTCTGAAATTAAAAGTCTGATTAAGGAGTCTAAAACTGGCCGTTCTCCAGACGTAGATAACAAATGGATGACCATTTAAAGTATGCCAATTACATAGTGAATCTTTATATCTCATTGTTTTTCTCAATCATGTTTGCTCATAGTTATATTCCTGCAGAGTTTATAATGGTATATATATTATATATATATATATATATATATATATATATATATATGGGCATCTCGCCTTTTATCTTCATTCCCTGACGAGGTGTAGCTTTGAATACACGAAAGGCCTTGGAATCGTTTTTCTTTTTCCTTGTGGGTTTGCAGCATATATATATATATATATATATATATATATATATATATATATATATATATACAGGGTGGGCCGAAAGTCTGGATCCATAGGAAAATATTTATTTTAATACATAAATTACAACAAATGGTAAATACTTAAAATGAATATCAACTTTAACTCGTAAATGCGTATCCGTGATACTGTACAGTGGTTCGTACTCCAGTATAAACAACAAATTATAACAAATGCTCAAATTGGCGGCCTCTGACATCGAGACACTTAGGGATGGAATTTATGATTTTTAATAATTCTTCGAATTGACGTTCTCGAGATGCGTGTTTCATTTGATAACACTGGACTATTCGTTAAAGTTTCACATACCATTGCAGAGGTATTTTCATCAGTTGCAGTTTTTGGACGACCAGAACGCCGTCGATCATGTACACTTCCTGTTTCTTTGAAACGTTTAAACAACTTGCCAACAGTCGCATGTGTTACTGGATGCTTATCAGGATGATTTCTATTGAATTCGGTAGCAACTTCTCTGTGTGTATCGCCCTGTCTTACGTACATGAGCACAAGTTCTACCCGGTCTTCTGTTGTTAGATTTGAAGCCATTTCTGGGCTGAAATAAAAAAGTATTTGAGTATTTATACTGGAGTACGAACTACTGTACAGTATCACGGATACGCATTTACGAGTTAAAGTTGATATTCATTTTAAGTATTTACCATTTGTTGTAATTTATGTATTAAAATAAATATTTTCCTATGGATCCAGACTTTCGGCCCACCCTGTATATACATTTAACTGCAAACACGCAGTATAATTAACGTAAAGAACGACGCTTGTATAGGAGATATACCGCGCAAGATGAGAGAGAGAGAACGAAACAAATGAAAAAATGAGGTAACCACCCGGGATCTTCCGATTGCCGGTCAGATATGATAACCATTACACCATGGGCCTCACTCATTCAAATGCCGTCATTCTTCTACATACGCGCACAAACCAATACCCAAAGGGGGCACCTCCCGCATGCCGTAACATTATATACATTTAACTGCAAACACGCAGTATAATTAACGTAAAGAACGACGCTTGTATAGGGGATATTCCGCGCAAGATGAGAGAGAGAGAACGAAACAAATGAATATCTCCTTACAAGCGTCGTTCTTTACGTTAATTATACTGCGTGTTTGCAGTTAAATGTATATAATGTTACGGCATGCGGGAGGTGCCCCCTTGGGGCATTGGTTTCTGCGCGTATGTAGAAGAATTACGGCATTTGAATGAGTGAGGCCCATGGTGTAATGGTTATCATATCTGACCGGCAATCGGAAGATCCCGGGTTCGATTCCGGGGTGGTTACCTCATTTTTTCATTTGTTTCGTTCTCTCTCTCTCATCTTGCGCGGAATATATCCTATACAAGCGTCGTTCTTTACGATATATATATATATATATATATATATATATATATATATATATATATATATATACTGTATAGATTAGTGATGATCGGATGTCAGATTTCAGACATCCGCTGATGCGGATGCCAAACTTTGACATCCGGATGTTCATGCAGAAATTTGTCAGCTTGATAATATGTTAGTTTAAATTCTTACTTAATTTATTAATTGACTTTCGATTTTTGGTTAATTATAAATATTAGATATTCGATAATATTAGATATTATTATTTTGTAATTATAATTTTTTTACATACAATCTTCTCTTTTTGAACGAGTTTTCGCCATACAACTGTGTGTTACCAGGATGCGGGACGGGGACCCAACTCGTCTTGCATCTCACCAACTACTTTCCCTAACCACCACCCTTTGGAAAATTGTGAGCTTATGACATTGTTATGTATTGTAGCATGAACAATTAATTATACAAATACACAACAGACATTGCCAGTTACATTAAAGATCAAATGAATGCTGCACAAGTTTCAGTATTTGAACTGAATGAGGGGCAAATTGTGCTTCAAAAATAGCAATTTAGTAAATAGTACACATCCGCAACATCTGCATCCCGCAGGTGCAGATGCGGATGTGATATACATCACAAATATATATATATATATATATATATATATATATATATATATATATATACTGTATCTTTCCCCTTGTCAAAAACTAATATAGAGACATTCAATCCAGCAATAATAATACCGGCCTATTGCTGCTGCCTTCTGCTTCTCAAAAGTATTTGAAACACTTTTGCTACGCTGAGTAAATGATTATTTATGGACAAATTGGACATCTAATCAATTTGGTTTGAAAAGATTAAACTCGACTAATTTGTGCATTTATGTACTGAAAAAAATTATTTAAATATACTAATACCAATTCAGTTAATTAAAACCTTTTTGGGATATACGAGGTCCAGTCATTATATTCGGGAAATGTTTCATTCAAAACAGAGTAATTGTGAGTCTGCGAATTTATCGACTGAACCCCATAAGCGAGGCGTATCATAGAATGAATCAGAATATTTTATTTAAAAAATTAAGAGACGAATATTTTATTAGAAAACCATGATATTATTATTAAGGTTACATAAACTAAGGTCATACATTTCCATCCCAAACCTTTTTGTCAGTCAGAGCTAATATTAGTTTCCAAATCAAAGATAAATATTAAATCAAGTACAAGACTAAGTATTTAGATCAAATTACTACCAGTTCCTTGAGTGATGATTCAGACATAAGGAAACAACATCAAAGTTTCTCTACCAAAGGAAACATGATTATAAGGAACTTCAGATTTGGTACGAGCGAAGCTAAAGACACTCTTTCGTACTTTCTGCTCTAATATACCATATATGGGCAGCAGCTTTAGGCTAATTAACAAAAAGTTCTGGCATAACCTCTAATTTCTTTATAACAGATACAGATACTAGATTACGACAAAAGTTACCTCCAAGATGCTCAACTTCCCAAATGTTTGCTAGATACAATGTCTCGAGCCTCGCAGAGATAGCAAGTCCTGTTCAATATAATCTAATACTATAAGACAAAGAATTCAAAATTCTTCCAATCCAATTATCCAAGCTATACCTCAGTCCTGTCGTATGTCATCGAAATTATGATCCTCATGGTATGAAAACGTTTGTGTGTAGCTCCATTTAACATCGTGATTACTATTTTTCACAGCTTATATTTTTATTTTTAGCCTAATTTTGTTTTTAGTTATTATTATTATTATTATTATTATTACTATTACTATATATACGACTGTATAACATGGACTATTGTTCTACCAATAAAATATACATACTCTCTGTCTCTGTCTCTTTCCCGTCACAAATACACAAACACGATTGTATCTACAGTATTTCCTGCCCTCACCTTCTCCTCTTCCTCGCATTCCTCCCTCCCCCGTCCTACACACGTTTACAAGAAAGTATTCTGTTGGGAAAATGGGAGTATTTAAATTCTTATCTATAGAAAGGATTATGAAAAAATTAGATCTTATTCGCAAAGTATGAGAAGTTACATCAACCGCAGATTATAAATATAATGTAATATAATATGCAGTATATTTAATGGAATATAATGTAATAATTATAATGTATTATTATTTTATATATATATAATTATTTATATATATAATTTTATATTTATATACGAGAATAAGAGAAGCAGGTTCGAGAGACAAAAGAAGTCATTGTTCCGAAAGAGAAAAAGAGTGACTGCAAAATTAAGTAACTGTAAATATAACATCAAAAAAATATTAAATGATAAACTGCAGAGTATCGATTGCGTCATACAGGAACTAATTGAGAAGCATACAGAAAAACCATGCGAAAAACCATGCGACTATTGACCTTTGGAAAGACGAAGACACTGCTTTATCTGATGATCGAACAGAAGTATCCGAAATATTAAGAGCTCAGTACGAATCATCTTTCAGTATCCCAAAAACTGACAAATTGATATGCGATAGAAACGCGTTCTTTGAAGAAGAACTACAAGGGGAAAGTATAACGGACTTCGACTTTACCACAGATGATATTACACAAGCTATAGGGAAACTAAAAGCACACTCAGCGGCAGGACCAGACAAATGGAATGCCACACTGATCAAAAACTGCAAGAATGTAATCGCTGAGCCCCTATATTGGATATGAAGATGACCACTAGACACAGGGCACTAGAATACCGGGCATCCTGAAGAGCGCGAACATGATCCCAATATATAAAGGAGGAGATCGATCCGAGGCCAAAAACTATGGGCAGTGTGTCGCTTACACCTCATCTCACTAAAATATTTGAAAGAATAGTTAGACAGAAAATCTATGACTTTATGGAAACTCAGAAAAAATTAAATGATAACCAACATGGGTTTCGGTCAGGCAGATCATGCCTATTACAACTAATGGAACACAACAACAACATTATTGATGCACTGGAAAGTAACGAAAACTATGACAGACTTTGCCAAAGCGTTCGACAAGTGTGACCATGGGATCATAATACATAAATTGAAGTATATGGGAATAACAGGAAAAGTAGGGAAATGGATATATAATTTCCTTAGTGAGCGGCGGCAAGTCGTTACAGTACAAGGAGTATCTTCATCAGAATCAGTGGTCCTCAGCTCAGTACCACAAGGAACAGTATTAGCTCCACTACTCTTCATAATCATGCTAACTGACAGAGCTGAGCACATTACCAGAGACAGCATAGTAGAAGATCAGTAGAAAAATAAGAAACCCAGAAGATATAGGATTTCTACAAACCGACATGAACAGAATCTACAAGTGGACGGAAGACAACAATATGAAGTTTAACACAGAAATTTCAGCTGTTACGGTACAGAAAAAGAGACGACCTAAAATCCATGAAATATTATATCCCAAATGGACAGGAAATTCAGAGAAATTCTAAAGCAAAAGATTTAGGGGTTGTAATGACTGATGATGCGAAATTTGAAACACAAAATAAGATAGCCGTAAACAGAGCAAAGAGAGTAACTGGGCAGATACTGAGAACCTTTAAACGAAGGAATAGGAATATAATGATTCCTCTACTGAAAACACTGATCATATCCAAATTGGAATACTGCTCGGTCCTAACATGCCCATATAAAAAAGAAGACATTAGACAACTAGAAAGAATTCAGAGAAGCTTCACAGCCAAGATCAATGGGTGCAAAGAACTAAACTACTAGGAAAGGTTACGCGAATTAAACCTATATTCATTGGAAAGGAGAGAGAGAGAGAGAGAGAGAGAGAGATACACCATTATTCACACTTGGAAAATAATGGAGAAACTAGTCCCTAATCTTACTCTGAACCCTGTAACTCCCCAAACAACAGTGGAAAGTAGAAAAGGGAGACTGTGTCGTAGTCCCAAATTAAAGGGGAGACAGAGAACATCCTTAACCCTGAAAGAAATTAGTTTTGTTGTGAAAGGACCAAAACTGTTTAATCAGCTACCCAAAGACCTAAGGAACACGAATGGTGTTGCAGTGGACATCTTCAAAGGAAGATTAGACGCCTGGCTCAAAACAATCTCCGATGAGCCGGGTGTACCTGACTGTGTGAGGTGGAGAGTACAAGAAACCAACTCACTACTTCACCAGGCCAGCTCGAGAGGAGGGGCGACAAGCTTGACCTTCGTGAAATGAGGAATCATCGCGCGGAACATTTGAAAGGTTGAAAGATATATATATATATATATATATATATATATATATATATATATATATATATCTATATATATATATATATTATTTTTTTTTCTAGCAGTGGAAATAGAAAAACTAAACGTGATACTAATAGTCATATATAGACCTCCAAATATCCCAACCGAAAAATTCTCGGAGGCCATTAATGACATCAGAAAGCTAATAAAGGCCATGAACCCTTCATCCCCCAATATAATGATCTGCAGAGACTTTAATTTCCTATTTATAAAATACAAAAAGGTGGATAGGAATATATATACCAGGACAAAGGGGGCACAAGAGAAGACCAGGATCAAACAAAAATGTTGATGGCTCTCACAAATAACTGCCTAGATCTGGTATTCACGAATAACACGAACTTGATTGCTCATATAAAAATAACCCCAACCATTATCTCAGACCACAACTTAATCGAGATATCAACAAATATGAAGACAACAATAAAAGACAACACACATATTGAGGAAAGAAGCAAATTTGGGGCCTTTAACTTAAACTCCAAGAAGCAATCAGATCGCACATAGCCCAAATAGAGTGGAGAACAGTTTTAGAGAATAAAACAACTGAAGAAATGCTAACAACCTTGGAAGAAAAAACGCTGAGAATTTTAGAAAAATATGCTCCGAAATCACAGCCAAAAGGAAAGAGGAGCTGGCTAGAGAGGCAAAAAGAGAAGAATATTCCGCAAAAGAAAGAGAGTGGAGGCGAAGTTAGCCAACTGCGGACATAATACCAGGAAAGTAATACAAGAAAAAACTCAAAGGTATCGATAGGGAAATACAAGCCCTGATTAAAGGCTATACAAAGAGGGAAGAGGAAAAGGCGGTAGAAGCAATAAAGGAAAATTCAAAATGCTTCTATAGCTATGCGAAAAGGGAAACAAAAACGCGCGCCGCTATTGGGCCCTTAAGGAAGAGAAATAATGAACTAACCGACGATCCAAAAGAAATATCTGAAACATTGAGAACCCAGTATGAATCAGTTTTTAGTACCCCCAAAAGTGACAAAGCGATGCCTGACATAATGCATTCTTTGAAGAGAAATTGCAAGGAGAGTGTATTAACAGACTTTGATTTTACCCCAGAAAATGTATCGAGAGCTATAAGACAAATGAAACCACATTCAGCTGCAGGTCCGGACAAGTGGAACGCATTATTGATTAAAAACTGTAAAAATGAAATAGCTACACCTTTATACTGGATATGGAGAAGATCCCTAGACACTGGGGAAATACCGAGTATCTTGAAAAGAGTAAACATTGTCTCTATATATAAAGGAGGGGACAGATCTCAAGCAAAGAACTATAGACCAGTGTCATTGACGTCCCACCTCACCAAAGTATTTGAAAGAATAGTTAGAGAGAAAAAAAATTTATGATTTCTTGGAGACACTGGAAAGATTCAACGAAAATCAACACGAATTCCGATCAGGTAGATCATGCCTATCACAACTAATAGAACACTACAACAATATCCTAAATGCACTGGAAGGCAATGACAACTACGATGTCATATACACAGATTTTGCTCAAACTTTCGACAAATGTGATCACGGTATAATAGTACATAAAATGAAATGTATGGGAATAATAGGCAAAGTGGGAAAATGGATCTACAACTTCCTCAGAGAACGTCTACAGGTCGTCAAAATTCAAGGTACAGGGGTTAGACAAAATAATATGAACACCCGCCGATTTCACCGGTTATCTTTATGGACTGCTCAGACACAAAATAAACGGTAAAATGACTGGCAAACCTATTTAAATGCGTAACAGAGAGTGTATACGTCATGTTATAACCCTCACGTTGTTTTTACAGATCTGAGTGAATTATGAATTAGCAGTTATGAAAGCCCTGTCAGACTTCCAAAGAGGGCAAATTGTCGGAGCGCGGATGGCTGGTGCATCGGTGACGAAAACCGCTCAGATGTTCAATGTATCCAGAGGAACTGTTTCTATGGTCATGTCTGCATACCAAAACCATGGAAAGACAAGCACCGACAAATGCAATAGTGGACGCAAGAAGAAGCTGTGTGATCGAGACCGCCGGGTGCTAAAGCGCATTGTGACAAAGAACCATAAGACCACAGCTCCAAAAGTGACTGCAGAGCTTAACCAGCATCTTGCAAGCCCGGTATCGACCAGAACTGTACGTCGCGAGCTCCATGGAGCTGGATACCATGGGAGGGCTGCAATTGCCAAACCCTTCCTTTCGCACATCAACATTGAGCGGCGCAGAAAATGGTGTAATGACCATAAGAATTGGTCAATGGACCGGTGGAAGAATGTAGTCTACTCCGACGAATCCTCCTTTACGCTATTTCCATGTTCCGGTCGAGTTTACGTCTGGAGACAGCCTAAAGATGCTTATGACCCCGACTGCCTGACTCCAACCGTTAAGCATGGAGGCGGATCTGTGATGGTTTGGGCAGTAATATCGTGGAATACTCTTGGCCCAGCTGTAGTACTGCATGGTAGGGTTAACGCCCAGGTCTGTCTGTCAATATTGGCTGACCAGGTCCATCCCATAGTCCAAACGCTGTTTCCCAATGGCGGCGCCGTCTTCCAGGATGATAATGCACCAATCCACACCGCTGGGGTCGTTAAAAACTGGTTTGAAGAGCATGTTAGTGAAGTAGAACGCTTGGATTGGCCTCCACAATCCCCGGATCTTAACATTATCGAGCATCTGTGGTGTCAGTTGGAGCAGCAGGTCAGAAGCCGATTCCCACCGCCGGCGTCTTTGGAGGAACTGGAGCAGGGTTTGCTCGAAGAATGGCTCAGGATTCCTCTAGCTAGTCCAAAAGCTGTATGAATCAATTCCCAGACGCATTGCAGCTGTTATTGCCGCTAAAGGAGGACCAACTCCATATTAAGAATAAAAACCGCCATTTATCAAGGTGTTCATATTATTTTGTCCAACCCCTGTATATCATTAGAATCGGAAGTACGCACCTGCGGTGGTTGGTTACACCAGATACCTAATCCACTAGTCCAAAGAAGCTGATTTGAAAAATTTCTTTTAAATCACCTAACTGACACATGTATTATTCGCAAGATTACCGTGCCATATTTTAATGTTGGGATTAACCTCGCTAATAAGACCATGAGGTGATGAGGCGCATAGGGTTGGTTAATTAAGTATTTGCTGAAGAGCCTGGCATAACTATTCACTGTAAGAGCGGCGATATTGCAGGAATCAAAATCTCATTTGTTGCTGTCCGCGTGTGTGTGTGTGTGTGTTATATATATATATATATATATATATATATATATATATATATATATATATATATATATATATATATATATATATATACACGAGTATATTCAGTGATCGAAACACATGTCAACAGCTTAAGTGTAAGTGGATATAAAGAATTTACTGCTTTACATAAAGCACCACTGTGCTCATGCACCCATTCAGCATACAAGTAGCGTACATTATATACGTATATTATACAGTAAAGATGTTACAGAAAAATATTTGCTTGAAATCACCTATTATTTTATTTATATGAAGTAAAATATAGATTTGGAAAGAAAAAATATTTCTTTCAAAAGGTTTTTTAATACAAATATAAATTTCATCCTAAAAATTATTTTTAATGCAAAAAAAATTTTATTGATAGTTTTCAAGCAATATATTAATTGTCTTAAATTTAATGTTAGTTGTTTTTTAGTTTTTTTTTAATTATTTTATTTTCTTTTAAATATAAAGTTTTGAAATGCAAATATAAAAGTTTCACTAAAATAGTTATTTAATACATCTGTAAAAAAAAATTATAAATGCCCAATTTGTCAAACACAACCGCGAGTCCGAGTTAGCATAGCGAGAAGAATACGCTGTGTGTTGCACGATAGATAATTTCAGGAAGAGCGGTTCAAACCCAGTAAGAAAAAATTTATATTCCTATTATTTTTTTCGTCCTAATTAATTATTTATTTTTTTAAATTTATCGTTTAATTAGTTGTAGCGTTTATTACCTTGATGAATATTATACATTTTTATGGGATTTGTTTCCTGCCAATAAAGATCATCATTATCATCAATGTGCATAACTCAATATAAAGTTTTAAATAAGAAAACTCTAAAATATAAATATAAAATTTCAGGATGATTAATTAAGATTTCATGTTCATTGTGTTCAATCTTAACGTAACTAATTCTAAAGTAAATATAAATTTTTGTTAAAATTAAACAAGCACTTCTCCAACATTTAAATTTTCTTTAAACAAAATAAAAATTAATAAGTTTTTGTTTAAAAGAAAATTTATTCGTAAAATATTCAAATACAATTTTTTTTTCTTTTTTCTTTCGAGGTTACATAAAATCAAAGAATTTTTTTACCAAATACTTTTAAACAATTTAAAAAAATATGTATTTGGCTAAAATAATGTTATAAATTTATTCTTCATAATGAAATAGTTACCCCCTAAAAATGTAAAAATATTAGTTGGTATTGCATGCAGAGAACTTATGAACGTAAGTGCCGTTTCCTAAGTATAAAATCCCTCTAATTTATTAGTTAAAAACAGTTTGGTGGTCACGCGATGTTTGAGAACAGCGGTAATTGTTGTAACTTTAATAAGAAGCAAACCCCTTCATGATATTAAATGAGTGATGAACGTGTTCATAATACAAGGGTGAGGTAATAACCTTCATACGTTTCGAGGGCTACGTCGTATCCACGTCGCAACACCGCTTCCCGTTAAGTCAGCGAAGTTAGGTGACTCTTGGTCTGTTCAGTATGCAGTAGTTGGACGGATGACCATCCTCTGCGTTCAGATGATATAACGACCCGTAGTTCGGATCCCACTTAAAGCTGTAAGTATCCTCCGTGACATGACCTTTACCATTACGGAGCAGGTTAAACCCCCAACTTTTTTTTATGTACAAAGGAGGGGGTTAAGTGTGAGCGCCCACAAAAGTGACCCCTCTACAGAAGACGAGAGCCAAAAACAAGGTCTACAAGGCTCAATGATGCCAATTTTATATATATATATATAAATTTTGAAAAGGTTGTATTTTTATGGGATTTGTTTCCTGCCAATAAAGATAAAGATTATCATTATCATCAATGTGCATAACTCAATATAAAAGTTTTAGATAAGAAAACTCTAAAATATAAATATAAAATTTCAGGATGATTAATTAAGATTTCATGTTCATTGTGTTCAATCTTAACGTAACTAATTCTAAAGTAAATATAAATTTTTGTTAAAATTAAACAAACACTTTTATGTACAAAGGAGGGGGTTAAGGGCGAGTGCCCACAAAAGTGACCCCTCTACAGAAGACGAGAGCCAAAAACAAGGTCTCCAAGGCTCAATGATGCCAATTTTATATATATATATAAATTTTGAAAAGGTTGTATAGTGTGTAAAATGCATGCATGTGTACTGAGGAATATAGGGAGAAGTGTGTGTTTGAAAGCATGCTGAACTCCTCGCAGGGTAAATGAGACATGGAAAAAGATCAGCTAAGGAGAACAGTGACAGGAGAAACGGGAGTTCCAGCACTCCCTATCTCCTGCCTAACATCCACCCCAGAGCACTTCCCTTGTCGATTGATGCCAACAATCTCCTCCTCCTTCTCTGAGATTATTATTATTATTATTGTTATTATTATTATTGTTATTATTATTATTGTTATTATTGTTATTATTATTATTGTTATTATTGTTATTATTATATTGTTATTATTGTTATTATTATTATTGTTGTTTTTGCTATGTATGCGTAGGAAAGCATTAACTGTGATATATATAAGCACTGGTATATGCACATATTTCTTGTTACATTTAATGTATGTTTTATACATGTATAAATAGAACAATAAACTGTAAATCAAATTTACACGTCCATCTAATTCCTGTTATCAGTACAGGGTGTAATAAAGTTCCTATTTATTTCAGTGAAAACGTAGCAAAAAGGGTAAAATTCAATAATAATGTAATAGAAGGTATACATTTAATGAATACTTAGGCATATGATTCTACATGAGCACCATCAGTATCTCTACAGAGTTCGTATCTATCAGAAGCATTGCGGAACACATTTTGGAGCATGACAGGGGTTATTTTTGTAACTGCTCTTACGATACAAGCACGTAAAACTTACAGATCTGTAACCTTCGTTTGATAGACGTTTGATTCGATAAAGCCCCATGCAAAGAAATCCAATGGCGTTAGGTCAGGAGATCGAGCCACCCAGGGCCTGTTGCCTCCACGTCCGATCCACCGATTTGGAAATCGTTCATTTAGGTACTCCCAAACAATGTTTGCGTAATGACAAGGTGGCCCCATCTTGTTGAAAGACGACGGTGTCTAAAATGCCATCTGAATGAAGCTGGGACATTTACGTGCTCGTATCGTAACAGCAGTTACAAAAATAACCCCTGACATGCTCCAAAATGTGTTCCGCAATGCTGCTGACAGATTCGAACTCTGTAGAGATACTGATGGTGGTCATGTAGAATCATATGCTTAAGTATTCATTAAATGTATACCTTCTATTACAATGTTATTGAATTTTACCCTTTTTGCTACGTTTTCACTGAAATAGATAGGGTCTTTATGAACACCCTATATAAAATGTTAATACTGAAAGTGCTTTTTGTATATTTCATTCTAAGTAAGTTCAGATTTCAAACTTTAATAAGAATAAAAATTCAGCAAAATACAAAACTCTGTATAACATCTATGTTGTGATTCCAAAAGAGAATATGCAAAATGAGGTATTAGAATAATGTATGTACTCTCTCGTTTCAGTGTTTCAGTATATAAATTAACTAGAGGTTGATTACCTCACAATTTTCAATTTCCTTTGTAACATATCCTATAATCGTTTATCCAAAGACAATGGTTTAACAAATGGAAATTACTTCTATTATTGATGGAGAGACCGACTTCAAGATAGTGAAAAGGAATTTCCTTTTGTGCATAGATTAGGTTCGTATACGTATAAGCTAAAATAAGCGTATAAAGCTCTTTGTGCTTAATGGTGCTTTCAAGCTAAAACCCTTATTGTAATATACTGTATATATATTTTAATATATATAGGTATATATATGTATGCTACAGGGAATCTGTGTGACGAGGGATTTCATGAAATCCCTAAAATGTTTAGGGATTTCATGTAAGGTTAAGTCGTGATATTTTCGTTCGTTTTAACGAAAATATCAAGACTTAACCTAACCAATCGTCAAGGGCGTACAGTTGACCTAAACGGGCATTCAATTTTCCATGGATTTAATGAAAATATCACGACTTAACTTTACATGAAATCTCTGAACATTTTAGAGATTTCATGGAATCCCTAGTTACACAAATTTCCTCTAACACACACACACACACATATATATATATACATTCAACTGCAAAGAACACGCAGTATAAATAACGTAAAGAACGACGCTTGTATAGGAGATATTCCGCGCAAGACGAGAAAGAGAAAACAACAAATGAAAAAATGAAGTACCACCTGGGAATCGAACCCGGGATCTTCCGATTGCCGGTCAGACGCGATAACCACTACACCATGGACTTCACTCTTCCAAATGCCGTAATTCCTCTACATACTCGCAGAAACCAATGCCCCAAGGGGGCACCTCCCGCATGCCGTAACATTATATACATTCAACTGCAAAGAACACGCAGTATAAATAACGTAAAGAACGACGCTTGTATAGGAGATATTCCGCGCAAGACGAGAAAGAGAAAACAACAAATGAAAAAATGAAGTACCACCTGGGAATCGAACCCGGGATCTTCCGATTGCCGGTCAGACGCGATAACCACTACACCATGGACTTCACTCTTCCAAATGCCGTAATTCCTCTACATACTCGCAGAAACCAATGCCCCAAGGGGGCACCTCCCGCATGCCGTAACATTATATACATTCAACTGCAAAGAACACGCAGTATAAATAACGTAAAGAACGACGCTTGTATAGGAGATATTCCGCGCAAGACGAGAGAAAGAGAAAACAACAAATGAAAAAATGAAGTACCACCTGGGAATCGAACCCGGGATCTTCCGATTGCCGGTCAGACGCGATAACCACTACACCATGGACTTCACTCTTCCAAATGCCGTAATTCCTCTACATACTCGCAGAAACCAATGCCCCAAGGGGGCACCTCCCGCATGCCGTAACATTATATACATTCAACTGCAAAGAACACGCAGTATAAATAACGTAAAGAACGACGCTTGTATAGGAGATATTCCGCGCAAGACGAGAAAGAGAAAACAACAAATGAAAAAATGAAGTACCACCTGGGAATCGAACCCGGGATCTTCCGATTGCCGGTCAGACGCGATAACCACTACACCATGGACTTCACTCTTCCAAATGCCGTAATTCCTCTACATACTCGCAGAAACCAATGCCCCAAGGGGGCACCTCCCGCATGCCGTAACATTATATACATTCAACTGCAAAGAACACGCAGTATAAATAACGTAAAGAACGACGCTTGTATAGGAGATATTCCGCGCAAGACGAGAAAGAGAAAACAACAAATGAAAAAATGAAGTACCACCTGGGAATCGAACCCGGGATCTTCCGATTGCCGGTCAGACGCGATAACCACTACACCATGGACTCACTCTTCCAAATGCCGTAATTCCTCTACATACTCGCAGAAACCAATGCCCCAAGGGGGCACCTCCCGCATGCCGTAACATTATATACATTCAACTGCAAAGAACACGCAGTATAAATAACGTAAAGAACGACGCTTGTATAGGAGATATTCCGCGCAAGACGAGAAAGAGAAAACAACAAATGAAAAAATGAAGTACCACCTGGGAATCGAACCCGGGATCTTCCGATTGCCGGTCAGACGCGATAACCACTACACCATGGACTTCACTCTTCCAAATGCCGTAATTCCTCTACATACTCGCAGAAACCAATGCCCCAAGGGGGCACCTCCCGCATGCCGTAACATTATATACATTCAACTGCAAAGAACACGCAGTATAAATAACGTAAAGAACGACGCTTGTATAGGAGATATTCCGCGCAAGACGAGAAAGAGAAAACAACAAATGAAAAAATGAAGTACCACCTGGGAATCGAACCCGGGATCTTCCGATTGCCGGTCAGACGCGATAACCACTACACCATGGACTTCACTCTTCCAAATGCCGTAATTCCTCTACATACTCGCAGAAACCAATGCCCCAAGGGGGCACCTCCCGCATGCCGTAACATTATATACATTCAACTGCAAAGAACACGCAGTATAAATAACGTAAAGAACGACGCTTGTATAGGAGATATTCCGCGCAAGACGAGAAAGAGAAAACAACAAATGAAAAAATGAATGTATATAATGTTACGGCATGCGGGAGGTGCCCCCTTGGGGCATTGGTTTCTGCGAGTATGTAGAGGAATTACGGCATTTGGAAGAGTGAAGTCCATGGTGTAGTGGTTATCGCGTCTGACCGGCAATCGGAAGATCCCGGGTTCGATTCCCAGGTGGTACTTCATTTTTTCATTTGTTGTTTTCTCTTTCTCGTCTTGCGCGGAATATCTCCTATACAAGCGTCGTTCTTTACGTTATTTATACTGCGTGTTCTTTGCAGTTGAATGTATAATAATGTTACGGCATGCGGGAGGTGCCCCCTTGGGGCATTGGTTTCTGCGAGTATGTAGAGGAATTACGGCATTTGGAAGAGTGAAGTCCATGGTGTAGTGGTTATCGCGTCTGACGGCAATCGGAAGATCCCGGGTTCGATTCCCAGGTGGTACTTCATTTTTTTCATTTGTTGTTTTCTCTTTCTCGTCTTGCGCGGAATATCTCCTATACAAGCGTCGTTCTTTACGTTATTTATACTGCGTGTTCTTTGCAGTTGAATGTATATAATGTTACGGCATGCGGGAGGTGCCCCCTTGGGGCATGGTTTCTGCGAGTATGTAGAGGAATTACGGCATTTGGAAGAGTGAAGTCCATGGTGTAGTGGTTATCGCGTCTGACCGGCAATCGGAAGATCCCGGGTTCGATTCCCAGGTGGTACTTCATTTTTTCATTTGTTGTTTTCTCTTTCTCGTCTTGCGCGGAATATCTCCTATACAAGCGTCGTTCTTTACGTTATTTATACTGCGTGTTCTTTGCAGTTGAATGTATATAATGTTACGGCATGCGGGAGGTGCCCCCTTGGGGCATTGGTTTCTGCGAGTATGTAGAGGAATTACGGCATTTGGAAGAGTGAAGTCCATGGTGTAGTGGTTATCGCGTCTGACCGGCAATCGGAAGATCCCGGGTTCGATTCCCAGGTGGTACTTCATTTTTTCATTTGTTGTTTTCTCTTTCTCGTCTTGCGCGGAATATCTCCTATACAAGCGTCGTTCTTTACGTTATTTATACTGCGTGTTCTTTGCAGTTGAATGTATATAATGTTACGGCATGCGGGAGGTGCCCCCTTGGGGCATTGGTTTCTGCGAGTATGTAGAGGAATTACGGCATTTGGAAGAGTGAAGTCCATGGTGTAGTGGTTATCGCGTCTGACCGGCAATCGGAAGATCCCGGGTTCGATTCCCAGGTGGTACTTCATTTTTTCATTTGTTGTTTTCTCTTTCTCGTCTTGCGCGGAATATCTCCTATACAAGCGTCGTTCTTTACGATATATATATATATATATATATATATATATATTGCGTTGCAAGTCATTTTTCATCGTTGTTGCTAATTGGTGTAGTAATGTGGTGTCAGCTGTGTATGAGTTTGAATAGGCTTCCTATCTAAGTAACTAACCGGTCATGTCGCTTACTAACTACAACCCATTATGATCTTAGGTTGCCTTCTGACAGACTAGAAACTTTGCCAGTTATTCAAAATGCAAGGCAAATTAATGATTGTAATTCCTATTAGACATGATCGTAAATTAAAAAATGTTGAAAATTGTACGGTCCCAAAAATTTTAGGTCGTAAAAGTTTTGAGGCATTATTCATTGAAATTTTGGGGGTACAAAAATTATATTTTCACAATAGTTTTCAATGTTTTCAAAATGTTTTACTACTATTTTCTTAAAAGCAACACAGCACAAACTAAGGTGGTGGTGACAATAACAAAATGCATTATAATAATGATAAGTTAAGTTAGAAAAAGCGTATGATAGAGTCCCAAGGCAGGAAATGTGGAGATGTTTAAGAGACAGGCGGGTACTTGAGAAGTGTGTCAGACTGATCCAAGATATGTATGAGGGAGTTGTTACGAAGGTGCGAAGTAGCATGGGAGAGACCGAGAAATTTGAGATACGAGTTGGTCTACACCGGGGATCAGCGCTGAGTCCGCTGATTTTTGATATTGTGATGGATGTGATCAGCAAAGACGTGATAGAGGCGGCTCCATGGACCATGATGTCATGTTTGCTGATGACATCGTGTTGTGCTCAGAAACAAGAGAGGGAGTGCAAGAGAAATTAGAGAGGTGGAGAGTAGCTCTGGAAACTAGAAGACTAAAAATAAGCAGAGAAAAGACCGAGTATATGAAATGTGCACCTGGAGACGAACAAATAGGAAGTGTCATGGTCCAGGAATTTATTATAAAAAAAAGTTAAAAGTTTCAACTAGCTGGGATCAATCATAGAGGAGAAGGGAGACTTGGAAGGAGAAATAAACAACAGAATCCAAGCTGGCTGGAAAAATTGGAGAGAGATATCGGGAGTATTGTGTGATAAGAAGGTGAATGTGAGGATGAAGGGAAAACTGTTCAAGACAGTAGTAAGACCAGCACTATTATATGGGGCAGAAACATGGCCGATGAAAAGAAGCCTGGAAAAGAAAATGGAAGTGGCAGAAATGAAGATGCTCCGATGGATGTGTGGAGTGACTAGGAGGGATAGAGTGAGAAATGATTTAATAAGAGGAACAACAAAAGTAACGGAAATCTCCAAGAAGGCACAGGAAAGGAAATTGAGATGGTATGGGCATGTCCAGAGGAGGGAGGAGTAGTATGTGGGACGACGGATGCTGAGGATGGAAATTCCAGGCACGAGGAGAAGAGGTAGACCGAAGATGAGGTGGCGGGATAGACTGAAGAAAGATATGAGTGAAAAGGGACTGGAGGAAGAGGTGGCTCGAGACAGAAGTGAATGGAGAAGAAGGATCTGCAACAGCGACCCCACATAGAAGTGAGCTAATAAGGCTGCGGAAGAAGAAGAATGATAAGTTAAGGAAATCGGTATACGTCGTGCCCATCTCGCAACACTGCTTCTCGTAGATCAGCGAAGTTAAACAACATTCGGTTTTAGTAGTAGTTAGATGGGTGACCATCTTTTACGTCTAGATGATGTAGCGATCCGTGGTTAGGGTTCCACGTAAATATGTAGGTCCCCTCCGTCACATGATCTTTGTCAAATAACCCTAAAACGTCATCATCAACAACCCACTTTTTTTATACTCTTCATACCTTTTTTTTTCTTTTCTCATCCTCGCTTTACTTGCATGTCTGTAGTTTGCATGGTATGACTGTTTCTTTGAGTTAAGACTGTGTTTGCATGGTTTGTAAGCGTTCTTATTTTACTTCTTTTCATCTTTCACTCCTTTCCTATTCTCTTCGACTATTTTTCCGACTTGTCGGCAGTGGCCGGCGGATGATGATGGTGAGTCTTTCTCTCTTTTTCTGAATGAATGTTAACCCACAAATGATAGGATTTGCTACTTACTTAACCCTTTATTCTCTTCTTTTAACACCCTACTCTCTTCTTTCTCTCGGGCTAACCTTAGAGTGGATCTTTGGGTCTTTGTTAGCCTTAGCTTCTGTAGATCTGTAAATCTCTTCCACCAAAATTTCAGTAAACGCCCACACAAAACTATGTTCATCTGTGCAAAAACCTCGTTCACACATGTTTTATAAACTTGTTTTTTTAAATAGTTTACAATTTTTTTTTAGAAATTTGTTTTACACTTGGAAAGCTTATAAGCATATTTTTCATTTGAAGTCTGACCGATCCCCACGAGCGTCTATCATTCAGTTTTGTGCCCTTCTGGATAACATTTATAAATATTTCATAACAGACTTAACCGCTAATTACTAAACCTAAATTTCTCTTCTTTTCTTAACTTTATCATTCTACTACTAATTCTACTACTACTAATTTCATTTTGCCACTAATTACATGATACTTTTCCTCTATTACACTCGCCCCAAGCTTCTACATTTGAAAACACCTCCAATAACTTAGAAAATCTTGTTAACACTCTACCTCATATTGGACGCGCACCGTGCGTCCGAATAGGGAACAAATTTGCCAAAAATTGATGCGTCAAGATCATAACGCCAGGTCTTACATGCAGGAGCGTGTGGGGTTCCTACGTCACATGATGGGCAAAAATACAGCGGAAAATTGGAAAAAAATTACGTGAACGAATGTAGCAAGCTGTCTGGCGCGCTGTGGCTGAGCAGCCACATGCAATTAGCTGGGTGTAAAACTGACGCGACCTGTATGCGGTAAAGTGTTAACAGAGTTGGCAAGACTGTCCCTTAAGTAAATATGTCATTTTGGAAGCTGTAAGATCAATACAGTGCACGTCTTAGAAGGAAATGCAAATAGTAAAGTATAGTAAATTTAATTTAAAAACGATCAGTCTATGATTCAATGCATTTTCTCAAAATCCTGCTGTTCATATTCCTTGTGGTTCAAATATATAGTTATCACTAAGTGTAACCATAAATAACCAAGCAACCGCGAGTATTCTTTGCAAATTTTTTAAAAAAGGACTAAAACTAAGGCCGCTCTTTCCACATGCTATTTTTCCTTCAGGAAAAATCACCCAACGAAAGAAAAGTGCGTTGCTAATACTTTTGTTTATTTAAAATTGATGTATACAGAAAAAGTAGAGAATTTTTTTTCAAAAGAGTACAAGGAAAAAATGAACCTTGATTTATTTAATTTATTTAAATACTTAATTATTTGACTGAATTATTTACTGAATTATATATGGTGGTGTAGTGGTTAGCATCTCTGACTACGAACTCATTAGCCCCGGGTTCGATTCCCGGCGAGTGCTGTTCACCTAGCTGTTCATCCTTTCGTAAAAAGAAATGGTTAAGAAATAAATGGGTACCCTGGGTAGCCTATTGGCTAAGACGCATGGACTGCTGACTGGGAGGTCGCGAGATCGAGTCCGAACAAAGACTACAAAGACTTAGTAATTTCTGACTTCCTTTGGGTGTTTGGGGGTTCAACAAGCTAACAAGCTTGACCTTCGTCAGAATAAATAATTTGGGCGGAAGCAAAGGTAAAGTATATATACACATATATATATAAACCTGGTAGTAGTTCCGTGCGTCGGTCTCTTCACACGAAGGTCAAGCTGGTAGCCCCACCTCTAGGACTGGCCTGGTGGAGGAGTGACTTGTTCTCTTGCGATCTCCATCGGACATAGCCACGCATACCGGTCTCGTCTGATACCGTTCTGAGCCAGGCGTCAAGCCTTTTTATAAAGACTTAAATTTTGACACCAATGATGTTCCTGATCTCTTTCAGAAGCTGATTAAAAAGCCTTGGCCCTCTGACAACCACGCTATTTTCCTTCAGAGTTCAGGATGGCCCTTGTCTGGCCTTTAAGTTTGGAAACACGACACATTCTACCTTTCCTATTTTCCAGTTTTGCACGGATGGTTCTTGGGTTCAGTTTTAGGTCAGGTACCAGTTTTTCTATTATTTTCCACATGTAAATTACACTGGTCAACACTCATTTTATTGCCAATCATATTAGAGTGATTTTGGGGTAACTTTGTGGTGCTGATTCCGAATATGACATCGGTTTTGCTAGATTGGCTCTAATTTATGAGATAATTGGTACCCCATTGAAACACGTAAAAATGCAAAAAATTTAATGTTCAGGCGGAGCCTACTTACAAATCGCATTGAAATCGTCTCAAATCATACAAAAGTAAACACATGAAATACATAATGGCATTTTATTCGGTCTCACCACCTAGAATGTTCCGGTAGTTTCCCATATGCACGCGTTATGGTTACGTTTCCTATTAATTGAGGGTATTCATTATCTCAAGAACTAGAGCCAAATCGGAAAAACTACTTTCATTTTGGAATTCAGCAACCCCAAAATACCCTAAATTCGTACGAATTTCCTTGGCAACGAAAAAAAATTTTTTTTTGTTGACCTGTGTTATATGATGATGTAGCTCTCTTCTTCTTTCCAGCGAATATAAATTTAATTTACGAAGCCTTTCCCAGTAGTTAAGTTGTTTGCAGCTATCAATGATGACTGCGAAATTTCTTTAAATTTCTTCTAGTTCATTAATTTATTCTTTTTAATATGGGAACGTCAAGAGTGAGCAGTAAATACAGGGTGTTTCAGGAGGAAAGGTCAATACTTCGGGAGGTGATAGTATCGGTCATTGTGAGAAAAAAAGTTCATATGAACATGTGTCTAATTCTGAATGGTTACGGAGATAGAGCTGTTTGAATCTGATGGGCGCGCAGCTCTTCCTCCCCCTTCCCTCCCCTATAACCTTGAACCATGTAAGCTGTAATGTAAGCATGTAACATAAGCCAATCGATAGCTGACTGTTGTGAGTGACATTGTTTGGTGCTTGAAGCAGTGTTAAGAATGTCACACACCTTCACACATGCCGAATATGCAGATATGGTGTATGTCTACAGTTTTTGCGATGGAAGTGCAACAGCTGCTGTTGCAGAATACCGTCGACGGTTTCCGAACCGCAGAATTCCGGATCGAAGTGTGTTTACCAGGGTTTTCAACACATTGCGTGAGATTGGTACACTTCCCAGTGCTCATGTTTCATCTGAACGTGAAGGTCAACAAGATGTGGATGAAGTGGAAAACATTCTTCAGTTGGTAGAGCGTAGTTCTACTACTAGCTCACGAAGAATTTCTACACGTCTCGGTGTACCACACACAAGAGTATGGCGAACATTACGTGAGGAAGGCTTGCATCCATATCATGTACAGCGTGTACAACCCCTTCAACCAGGAGACCCTGCCATGCGACTGGAATTTTGTCATTGGGTAAATGCTAATCGCCGATTGCTTCGATTAATACTGTTCACCGATGAAGCTACTTTCACCCGTGACGGTATCAACAACACTCGTAACTCTCATCGGTGGTCAGACGAAAATCCAAATACCACTGTGGAAACAAATTTTCAACATCGCTTCTCTGCCAATGTGTGGTGCGGTATCATCGATGATCAGCTGATTGGCCCTGTTACTTTAGAGAATCGCCTTACAGGACAAAGTTACCTAGAATTTCTGCAAAATGAATTGCCAGGACTATTGGAGGATGTTCCTTTGGCTACACGCGCTGGTATGTACTTTCAGCATGACGGAGCTCCTCCACATTCTACCCGTCTGGTGATGCAATACCTAAATCAAACTTTCCCTGGTCGATGGATCGGCCGCGGTGGTCCCATTCAATGCCCACCAAGGTCTCCAGACCTCTCTCCGTTAGATTATTGTTTGCGAGGGTGGATGAAAAGTCAAGTTTACAAAAGAAAGGTGGATACACGAGGCGAATTGCTTGCGCGCATTTTGGATGCTGCTGCCCGCATAAAGGAACGTCAAGATCAACTCGGACGAACAACACGCGATCTTCGCACACGAGTTGCAAAGTGCATTGAGGTTGACGGTGGGATTTTCGAAAACGTATTGTAAACTGTAACAAATTTGTCATATCTGTATCTGATACCATTCAAAATGCCAATGTTTAAACATTAAATGTTAGAAACAGTAATTGGTTTCTCTTTCTTGATTACCATTAACAATGCTTTTGTATTTGTAGATTCAAACAGCTCTCTCTCTGTAACCATTCAGAATTAGACACATGTTCATATGAACTTTTTTCTCACAATGACTGATACTATCACCTCCCGAAGTATTGACCTTTCCTCCTGAAACATCCTGTATATGATAATGATAATCTTTATTAGCAGGAGACAAATCCCATAAGAAGCACAATATTCATCAACGTAATAAACGATACAACTAATAAAGCAATAAATATAAGAACTAAGAAATATATATATATATATATATATATATATATTGTGTGTGTGTGTGTGTGTGTGTGCGTGTGTGTGTGTGTGTGTAGCAAGTCATTCCAAGTTCACCACTTTACCAGAATGATATTAACGATAGTCGCTTTGGTGATAGGATCAATTTTCCATTGGCCTCGAGAAATATTGGGATTTTGTCAGTTTCGTACAGAATGAGATTAAATTTTTGTTCTAAAATTAGAAGTGGATTTAAATTATATTTTTTTGTTTCTTCCTAAGTAATTCTTTAATTAAAACTACGCAAATGACTAAAAATTATAAAACTATGCTGACCTTTTCTAATACAAAGCTCTTGGATTCTGCGTTACGTACATTTAGGACTGATTTTCTATGGCAAGAAAGGTTGTAATTTTTGTTATTAATGACAAATAGGCATAAACCAAAGAATTAAGAATCGAAGAACACGAGCGTTTTGTTAGCTTTGGGCAGCTCAATCTTGTAATTATTAATAATTTTATTAATTTTATTCATAGAATATGAATTGGACTTAAATTACCATTTAAGTCCAACTGTAATTTTTGAGAGAAAAGTTTTGGAACCATTTTGTAGATAATCGACCAAATTATCATACTTCTTCAGGTCAGTGGAAAACTGATCTTATCACCAAAATGAATGTCACCAATACCATTTTGGCAAACTGGCGAAGCTGGAATACACACACACACACACACACACACACACACACACACACACACACAGGCTTTATCGTTCTTAAGGAAGTGAAAGAGCTAACCACCAAAAAGTTCGTTTATCAGATGGACGAAGATTTAAAAATTTAAAGAAATTGCGATTTCCACATTTTCAATCTAAAACCCTCTCAACCCGGTTATGAATCTCTTACGCTTTCCTGGTGTACCCCTATTCAATTTAGCAATACAGTACTTCAGTGTTACTTCAATGATTCATGATCAGAAAGGAGGTATGTACGCAGTACGTACAGAGGGGGACAAAAGTAAATAGACACCACGATAATTTCTTCAAGAACATATGACAAAATTCATCATTGGAATGCCAGAACGTGTGTCAGCCTTACATAATGGAAAGGAGAAAACAACACCATTCTAAATATATTAATTTAATTAATCTGTTATTATTTGTTAACTTTTATCATCATATCAAGAACTATGGCAAAACCGAAGGTGTCTATTTAAATTTGTCAACCTGTGCACATTTGACAACTTCGTATTGAAGTTATTGCTAATGAGATAGTGGTCTATCCACCGGGTTCTTTGATTAATATCACTGTTCACGTAGAAGAACTACTGTTAATGCTTAGACCAAGGGTTGGGAAGCTGCGGCTCCGCAGTCGCATGCGGTTTCGAAGACCCATTCTTGTGGCTCTTAAAACTATAAATATATATCAAGTACTTGATTAATAATAAAGTTTTAAAAATATAAAATTAAAACGTATAAATAGCACAATACAGTACGTTTGTTTCAAATATTAATATTATTGCTAATAAATAATCATTATCATTAGTATTTTTTACTTTTGTAAACATTAATACAAGACAGACAAACTCTTTATATTAATTTAATTTAATTTTGTATTTATCGTTAACCCATATAAGTGTGTTTATTGCATTGTATAGTAATTAAAACAAAAAAACGGTGTATTTATATCCACGGCTTTTTTTATTCCCGTTTTATTTATGACTTAATTTGGCTCTAAGACTTTTAAGACTTTTAAAGGTTCCCGATTCCTTGCTTAGACCATCAACATCACAAACTGGCAAATTAACTGAAACATATATACATTAGTATAATTTATGGAAAAACATGTTTTACAGATATTATAATCGCCATAATTACACTTTCCGAACGTCAATTAATGACTGCCAGCCAGAACTTCAGTTTTGTTTTACTGTATCTATTCATCATTATTATCTCCTGTATCATGCACAAAACACAAATTTAAGATTATCATCCATTTCTGATTATTATAAGATTATCATCCATTTCTGATTATTATTACGTTCAATACCCATTAAACTATCATTACTTATCGACAGAAATTTTTAATACATGACTATATTTCCGCTGATAGGGTCCTACCAGTAAATAAACAGTTGATTAGACTTACGGAAGAGAGGAAAGGGGATAAATTTCAAGATGAAAACAAGGTAGCTTCTAATTATACTACAACACTATATTTATCGATTTCCAGGTAATCTAAGGTACGAGAATTGTATCATAAAATCTCATGCTGTTGTTCTGTCCTTGAGAAAAATACGTAACTGCGATATTTGAGGCGATATCTTTGAAACCATGACACATCTTGAATGCATCTTTTTGCGTTATCAGGCCGAAACCTCTACAATGCTTTCTAAAGCTCTCCCTTTTTTCAGCCTTGTTCCATAGTAAGTCGAGAGTGACTTAATAGTGATCGCTAATTAAAAACCACTACTCGTTCAATCTTTCATTTTAAAACTATCTCATTCTAACTGTGTCATCAAGGAATTAATTACCTATAATATGAGAGATTCTAAGGAGTCTTGAATGATAACGTGCGTAATTTTATTCCAGGATTGAATATCATATCAACAAGTACAAACGAAGGTTTACACTTTACATAATGTTATTGGTAATCATTAACATTCTCTTACCGTAACTTTGTTTCCAATTTGCATTAAGGTTTTTTCTAAAATTATAAAGTAAACTTAAATTTACTTTTTCTGTCTCTCTTTTACGCTACATTTTGAAGCTGAATTCATTTTGTATTCAAGCTAAAAGAGAAGAGATTTAGAGAAATGAACAAACTCTGAATTTTATGGGGTCCTTTTCAACGATATTATTCATTGGTGATAAAACTTCGAGTTGAAATATCTGATAAGAATAACGAAGAGGTATTAAAAAAAAAAGGTATAGACCAAATATAAGACTATATTTTAATAGGGTGATCCAGAGAAATGGGACCCAAAAGAAACCCCTGTAACTCTTAAAGTATAAGTCCTTTTATAAAATCATACGCATCATTCGAAAGAGGATAGTTACAAGTTTGTATAGGATTGTATAGGTTTTGACAATACAAGACAAGATAAGATACAAAACAAAATAAAAGTGTTAGTTAAAACTAACCCTTCAAGATGACTGCATGGACTGTGGAACAGCTGCGTTTCATAACTGAGCAATATTATGAGCATGGAAGAAGTGTAGTTTCAGCTCTTAGAAGGTGATTTTGACATCTGAAAATTTGTCTTGAAAGATCTTTGAGCTGAAACTACACTTCTTCCATGCTCATAATATTGCTCAGTTATGAAACGCAGCTGTTCCACAGTCCATGCAGTCATCTTGAAGGGTTAGTTTTAACTAACACTTTTATTTTGTTTTGTATCTTATCTTGTCTTGTATTGTCAAAACCTATACAATCCTGTACAAACTTGTAACTATCCTCTTTCGAATGATGCGTATGAATTTATAAAAGGACTTATACTTTAAGAGTTACAGGGGTTTCTTTTGGGTCCCATTTCTCTGGATCACCCTTTATAATTCATAGTGTAATTATTATTAAATTTATACATGGATTTATATCCTTATAAGATTCCTTAACATTTACAGAGTGTGGAAACTTTCGACAATACCCAGTTAACAGTGATTAAAATCAAAATACTTATTAAAAGCATACTTTTTAGTGCAAATTTTGTCTATTTGAGTGTGACAATTAGATTAAATTTACAGGGTGTCTCAGAAGTCGCGCACCATATTAATAGGTACGGATGACCCGAGTCTGTGTAACGCGACTTCTCAGACACACTGTATAATAGAAAATAAGATAAGCACAACGATTTTCAATGCGGGAAAATTTGACCTAACCCATATCAACCTTCATTATATCAACTTTTTCATGATATTTAATGATTTTCAATAACAGAAATAAATAAATGCATAGCGATACCACTAATGTGTCTACACGCACGTTCGTTTCGCAATGAGTTGGGTGTGTATCCTCAAGACTGTCGTGATAACGTAAGGCAGCCAAAAGCGCGCGCGCGCGCGCACACACACACACACACACACAAAGGAAAAGTTATTAAATGCCCAACGTTTTTTTTATAGTTACTAACGTTTCCTGAAAGGTAGTCTATTCTGTATAACGAAACGCTGAACATTTATTTCATATCGCAGCGCCTATATATTTTAAATATCTGAATAGCACCTCCGTATAACTTTTATCCACACAAAACATTTCGAAAAGTAAATGAATTGAAAGTAAATGGAAAAAGCTTGTTCGTTTTGTTTTCAAGGTAAAATTTTAATGAAAAACAATATTATTTTAAAGGTATCACCCACATTAACATTAGATAGAGTTAGTTACAATCAAACAAAGACCCTAAGGTACATTTTAGTCTACACCAAGAAAATTGGAGAAAAAAATGAAAATAAAGAATAGTGAAAACTCTCGTATCTTGCTTACATTTATAAACGTGTTAAACTTTCATACATGGATAGTATCAATAGCAAAGTAGAGAACAGACAAGGTTCTCCCTCCTCCGACAGCCACTGGTCGCAGAAAATTGTTGTGAAACAAGATTATAGGAAAGTAAGGACAAGTAGTATATATATATATATATATATATATGTTAAACACAGACCGTGCATGGAACAAGGAACTCTTCTGGGAAAATTAAATCCACTATAGTCCGAATAAGTAATGGTAAATGACAAATACCATAGTTTTTTTCCTTTTTCATGATTTTAGCCCGACGTGGGCAACGGGTCTCTCGCAAAGAGATCCCATAAATATAGCTTCCTTCACCAGCTATCTGCAAAGCAGACAGGATCCAGCTTTGGGACGTGGATCTAGGGTTTAAAGCAAACCTAGATCCCTACACTCAGAACCTCTATATAAGTAAAAGACTCGTTGCATTCACGTCGTGTTGAATAAATCAAAGAAAAAGGGGGTAACTATTGTATTTTTAGCCAAAAAAAACAAAACTTAAACCTCAACCGGGACATTGAGCGTCCACTTTTCAAGGCACGAAACACGTCCGTTTAGTATACACAAACTCAGAATGGTTCCCTGAGAACATTATATGTTAAACACAGACCGTGCATGGAACAAGGAACTCTTCTGGGAAAATTAAATCCACTATAGTCCGAATAAGTAATGGTAAATGACAAATACCATAGTTTTTTCCTTTTTCATGATTTTAGCCCGACGTGGGCAACGGGTCTGAGTGTAGGGATCTAGGTTTGCTTTAAACCCTAGATCCACGTCCCAAAGCTGGATCCTGTCTGCTTTGCAGATAGCTGGTGAGGGAAGCTATATTTATGGGATCTCTTTGCGAGAGACCCGTTGCCCACGTCGGGCTAAAATCATGAAAAAGGAAAAAAAACTATGGTATTTGTCATTTACCATTACTTATTCGGACTATAGTGGATTTAATTTTCCCAGAAGAGTTCCTTGTTCCATGCACGGTCTGTGTTTAACATATAATGTTCTCAGGGAACCATTCTGAGTTTGTGTATACTAAACGGACGTGTTTCGTGCCTTGAAAAGTGGACGCTCAATGTCCCGGTTGAGGTTTAAGTTTTGGTTTTTTTGGCTAAAAATACAATAGTTACCCCCTTTTTCTTTGATTTATTCAACACGACGTGAATGCAACGAGTCTTTTACTTATATAGAGGTTCTGAGTGTAGGGATCTAGGTTTGCTTTAAACCCTAGATCCACGTCCCAAAGCTGGATCCTGTCTGCTTTGCAGATAGCTGGTGAGGGAAGCTATATTTATGGGATCTCTTTGCGAGAGACCGTTGCCCACGTCGGGCTAAAATCATGAAAAAGGAAAAAAACTATGGTATTTGTCATTTACCATTACTTATTCGGACTATAGTGGATTTAATTTTCCCAGAAGAGTTCCTTGTTCCATGCACGGTCTGTGTTTAACATATAATGTTCTCAGGGAACCATTCTGAGTTTGTGTATACTAAACGGACGTGTTTCGTGCCTTGAAAAGTGGACGCTCAATGTCCCGGTTGAGGTTTAAGTTTTGTTTTTTTTGGCTAAAAATACAATAGTTACCCCTTTTTCTTTGATTTATTCAACACGACGTGAATGCAACGAGTCTTTTACTTATATAGAGGTTCTGAGTGTAGGGATCTAGGTTTGCTTTAAACCCTAGATCCACGTCCCAAAGCTGGATCCTGTCTGCTTTGCAGATAGCTGGTGAGGGAAGCTATATTTATGGGATCTCTTTGCGAGAGACCCGTTGCCCACGTCGGGCTAAAATCATGAAAAAGGAAAAAAACTATGGTATTTGTCATTTACCATTACTTATTCGGACTATAGTGGATTTAATTTTCCCAGAAGAGTTCCTTGTTCCATGCACGGTCTGTGTTTAACATATAATGTTCTCAGGGAACCATTCTGAGTTTGTGTATACTAAACGGACGTGTTTCGTGCCTTGAAAAGTGGACGCTCAATGTCCCGGTTGAGGTTTAAGTTTTGGTTTTTTTGGCTAAAAATACAATAGTTACCCCCTTTTTCTTTGATTTATTCAACACGACGTGAATGCAACGAGTCTTTACTTATATAGAGGTTCTGAGTGTAGGGATCTAGGTTTGCTTTAAACCCTAGATCCACGTCCCAAAGCTGGATCCTGTCTGCTTTGCAGATAGCTGGTGAGGGAAGCTATATTATGGGATCTCTTTGCGAGAGACCCGTTGCCCACGTCGGGCTAAAATCATGAAAAAGGAAAAAAACTATGGTATTTGTCATTTACCATTACTTATTCGGACTATAGTGGATTTAATTTTCCCAGAAGAGTTCCTTGTTCCATGCACGGTCTGTGTTTAACATATAATGTTCTCAGGGAACCATTCTGAGTTTGTGTATATATATATATATATATATAATATATATCTATATCTATATATATATATATATAATATATATATATATATATATATATATCGATATATATATATATATATATATATATATATAATATAGATATAGATATATATATATATATATATCGTTAACCTCGTTGCTGTTCTGTGTGATGGTCTCTCTTCACACGAAGGTCAAGCTGGTGGCCCCGCCTCTAGGTCTGGGTTGGTGGGGAGCGAGCTGCTTTCTTGCGCTCTCTTCGGCCCAGTGATGAGTGTTGTGAAAATTGATCGCGTCATTTCTTGAGAAGGCAGCCTCATCAGAAAACAACACGGAGGATAGAAAAAGAGGATCGCGAGCACACTGTTGAAGGAACCAAGTACAAAAAGCCTCTCGTGGTGGGAAATCAGCTTCAGTAAGGCCTTGTACTCTCTGAATGTGATATGGGTAAAGCTGCTGTTCGTGTAAAATTCTCCACACAGTTGTGTATCTTACACCCTCTGCTGCTGCTATCCTTCGGGTGCTGACACCAGGATGTTTCTCCACTCCACGCGATTCAGGACCCGCTCCTCCAACTCAACAGTTCTGCCGCTGATTGGTCTACCACCATCTGAAACTCGCTTGTTGAATGATCCTGTATCACCAAGACGCTCGTCTATTCTCTGAAAGGTCTTCTTATCTGGCAGACGGTGATTCGGAAACCTTTCCGCAAACAGACGTCTTGCTGCGGCCGTATTACATTCGGCAAGTCCATACATGAGATGCATGTCTGCCATTTCTCTGTTTGAATAAGCCTCCATTCTCACTTCAAATGCACACTATCACTGAATAGCACAAAAACTTTTAAAGGTTTTTTCACTGGACTGCACTTATTCACGGTAAGTTACGAATACGAACAGTGAAACACCGTGATGCACTTCTGACTGACTGATGGCTCTACACTCAGCGATATTGAAACATGTCATAGAGTGTACGAAACATTACAATCGGCAAGGCCATACATGAAATAAGTCTCGTACACACTCACAAACATTGTCGGCAAGCAGTGTTTGTAAATAGTTTGCGGAAAGAATTGCTGGAACACAAAACGGGCTGTTACTCAGAAACAAAGCGATTTCGGGCATATGTTTATATAAACTTTTTTCATTGTTTTCAGGTCCTGAATCCATCCTGAAAGTGCGTCCCACATGTTGTGAAACACCCTGTGTGTGTGTGTGTGTATATATATATATATATTGCATAATGATTTTTTTTATATTAATTTAAAGTTATTTTAATGTTTCAGTCTTCCCACCTTCACTAAAGCTAAGTGTAATAATTTCCAATAAATAAATCATATTAAAATTAATTTAGTTATACGCGAAACCTCAAAATATCGTTGCATTTTCATCTCGTTGCATTACCTTTCCACATTACCTAAGTCATCCGTCTTTCTCACAAATGAAACTCCATGTATGAGAGTCTATCCACATATGCATACATGACTTTCTACTTACCCAATCTCTTGTTACCAAATTTACTATACAGTACAGTAAATATCTATAAATAGATAAATAGATATGTATCTATCTATTTATCTATCTATTATCTACACACACACACACACACACACACACAACACACACACACATATATATATATATATATATACACAGTGTTTTGGACTATAAATGAGGGATGTGTACCGTACAAGATTAAGCGTGCGAAAGTAAATAACGAGCCCTTGTGGTTTACTTTTAGAGTAGGGATATTATAGGGTAGAGATATGGTTATAGGATACATAAGTGCGATAAAGACAATTTGTGGTTACGAAACAAACTATATATCTTTAAGGCGTGAAGTGAAAAGCGTAATAAAAAGTTCAGCGCGATTTTGAAATTTCCATAGCTCGTGACAGCAAAGGAAACTCAAAGCGATTTTTTTAATACTTTAACAACAGGAACCCGGTAAAGAGCGTGTTGAGACCGTTGAGAAATTCTGACGGTTAGCTAGTTTTCAAGAACAAGCAAATGGCTACTCTGCGAAACGAATTTTTTACGTCAGTTTTTACAATAGAAGATGTAACGAATATTCCTTCGGTCATAGACATAATACCTTTCGATAATGGTAATACTTTAGATAATATTGTGATGAGTGAAAGGGAGGTACTGCACTATATTTTCAAAGTGAAAACCCGTAAATCACCCGGGCCGGATTCTATATATCCCATACAACTAAAAGAATTAAAAGAAGGCATTGTTGTGCCGTTAACAAAAAATTTTTATGCGTCTATTGGTGCGGCGGGAAATTATAAGCCAATCAGTTTAACGTCTGTTGTAGGTAAGCTACTGGAATCGATAATTAGGGATCGTATAAGTTGAACACTTAGAATTGCATAACTTGATTAGAAATACTCAGCACGGTTTTAGGCGAAACAAATCTTGCTTAACTAATCTTTTAGAATTTTTCCAAAGCGTGGTTGAAGTTTACGCTAGTCATCGGGCGGTAGATATAATGTATTTAGATTTTCAAAAAGCGTTTGACACCGTACCGCACAAAAGACTTGTTTAAAAAACTAAGGCTCATGGGATCAGGGGTGTAGTAATTAATTGGATAGAAGAGTGGTTTCGAGGTAGGAAACAGAGGGTGGTCATTGATGGAGCGGTCTTCTTGGGCTAATGTAGCGAGCGACGTTCCTCAGGGTTCTGTATTGGACCCCTTGCTTTTTCTTATCAGGTCATCCCATAAGTAATGTCGTTTTTTACGATAGATTAAATTTAAACTAGTCCTACTCGGTTTAAGCATAAATTTTCCGAAGGTTATATCTAAGAGGAGAGCTATCGGGTTTCGCTACGTACTTTACAGACCTTGACCAGTGAAGACGTGTGTTTTGCTTTGTGTGAATCCCTCATAAACATGGCGGTATCAGAAGAGCATATCAGGCATATAATGCTTTACGAGTTCAAAAAAGGGAATAGTGCTACTGAAGCAACGTGAAACATTCAGGACGTTTATGGCAACGATATTCTGCATGTGAGGAAATGTCAAAGATGTCAAAGATGGTTTCAAAAGTTTAGGAATGGTGACTGCTGTTTGACAGATGCAGCACGCTCTGGACGCCCTGCTGAGTTTGATGATGACCTGCTGTTAGCCGCACTTGAAGAAGACTGTTCAACAACTGTCGAAGAATTGGCCCAGAAACTCAATTCATCCCCATCCACCATCCATCGACATTTGCAACAACTCGGGAAAGTGCCTAAGTTAGGAAAATGGGTGCCACATGAATTGTCGGTCGGCAATCTGAGGGTGCGGGTAAACATTAGCACAGCTCTTCATTCCCGTGAACTTCAAGATCCGTTTTTGCACCGTTTAGTGACTGGTGATGAAAAGTGGATACTGTACCAGAATGTTAAGCGCCGTCGACAGTGGGTTTGTGCCGGAGAACCAGCGACACCACAGCCAAAACCAAATCTTCACCCTCGGAAGGTGTTGCTTAGCGTTTGGTGGGATAAAGGTGGTGTAATACACTTTGAAACCTTACCACACAACCAAACAATCACCGCTGAAGTCTGCTGTCAACAACTGGATCGATTGAACACTGCACTAAAAGGAAAGAGACCTTCTTTGGTTAATCGGAAAGGAATCGTGTTCCACCACGACAACGCACGTCCTCATACCGCTCGGATCACTTCTGCAAAAATTGAGGAGCTTAGGTAGGAAAAACTTCCACATCCTCCTTCAAATTCCGATCTAAAAAACGACATTACTTATGGGATGACCTGATATATATATTAACGATTTAGATGTCGGCCTAGTCAATACAGTTTCAAAGTTTGCGGACGACATGAAGTTGGGTGGTAGGGCGATAAATGACGAAGACAGAGGTAAAATCCAGGAATATCTGAATAAAATCGTTGATTGGTCGGTCACTTGGTAAATGAGATTTAACATCGATAAGTGCAAAATTTTACATATAAGTTCACGTAACGGTAATTTTGCAGATACTGTAGTATGTCAGGGAAGGAGTTGGCAAGCGTAGAGCAAGAAAAAGATTTAGGAGTTATAGTCACTAGTGATTTGAAAGTAGCAAAACAAAGTGCAGCAGTGGTCAGTAAGGTTAACAAAGTGCTAGGTTTTATAGCTAGAAATTTTTTCGTACAAATCGCGCGATATTATTGTTCCTCTTTATAAATCATTAGTTAGACCCCATTTAGAGTACGCGATCCCATTTTGGAATCCGTATATGCGCAAGGATATAGACAAAATCGAACGAGTTCAAAGAGGAGCAACTAAGATGATTCCGTCACTTAGGTCAAAGTCGTACGAGGATAGGCTTAAGGAGTTAAAACTGACTATACTCCAGACTAGGAGGTTAAGGGGTGATCTAATCCAAGTTTTTAAAATTATGAATGTGTTCGATAACGTGAATAGAGATAGCCTTTTTGAAATAAGACAATATAGTAGAACTAGAAATAACGGGTGTAAGCTGACTAGCAGAAGGTTCGAGACAGCAGTTGCCAAAAACTTTTTTACATAAATAGGTGGAATAGTTTGCCGGTAGAAGTAATTAGTAGCACGTCTATAAATATGTTTAAAAATCGACTAGATGCATATGTTGATAGATTAGGTATAGTTTGAGGTAGGAAAGTTAAGGTTTTTGTGGTTCGGAACCCACGTAAAATTGTAGGTCCCCTCCGCCACCACGGAGGACATGCTCAATACACAATTACAACCACGGTTAGGTAGACCAGCCATGAGTGGATCCTCGGGTCTTTGTTGGACTGAAACATTTTATTTATATATATACTGGAATGCATTTTCAAACTGATTTGGCCCACAAGCTTGTGAAACCATTACAATTACTGTACATGCTTAACTGTGAATTGTGTATACATCCCACATTATATATATACTGTATATACAGGGTGTTTGAAAACTTTCTGTACAAATTGTAATGGGGGACAGGCAACACCAAGACAAACCCTTTTCGTCTATAAGTGTATGTCCGCTGACGTCACATTCGGCGCGAGAGGGCGCCGCTGCAGTTGGCTAAAAGGTGAAGTGGGCCAGACTCGCGCTTGCCGCGGGCATTCTTAAATCGGACGTAGTACGCGTAACATGGAGCGCTTCACGACTGCTGAGATGGCTGACATGCATATGGTGTATGGGGCTGCCATGGAAACGGAAGAGCTGCTGTGAGGTTGTACCGACAGCGCTTACCAAACAGACGTGTGCCAAACCACCAACGTTTGCGTATTTGCATCGGCGACTGCGAGAAACTGGAACATTCCATGCAAACATGCATGACACTGGTCGGAGAGAAACGTGCGCACTCCTGACATGGAAGAAGAATCCTACGGCGATTTGAGGACAATCCAAGCGCAAGCACGCGAGGTTTGCACGTATCCTCGGTGTGAACCACGATCTGGTCTGGAGAGTGTTGCACGAGCAGCAGTTACATCCGTTTCATCGTCAGAGAGTCCAGGCATTACAATCTCGGGATTACCCTCTTCGTGTGGAATTCGCACGCTGGTTTCTGCAGCAGACAGCGGTGCAGCCTAATTTTCCGGCTTATGTGCTGTTCTCAGATGATGGCCTGTTTCACACGTGAGGGTGTGTTTAACATGCACAATTCTCACGTGTGGGCGCACGCAAATCCACATGCTACAACGGGTTGCATGCTCATCAAGAACGGTTCGCCGTCAATGTTTGGGCGGGTATCGTCCATGGTAAGTTGATTGGGCCGTACCTGCTGCCTGCCCGACTCGACGGGCGGGTTTATCGGATATTTCTTGAAGAAACGTTGCCGGAACTGCTGGAAGATGTTCCCGTGGCTATTCGTAGACGAATGTGGTTTCAACACGACGGGGCCCCAGCACACTCCAGCAACGATGTGCGGGATTATCTGAACGCCACTTTTGGGACCGATGGATAGGCCGGGTGGGCCCGTAGCCTGGCCACCGAGATCGCCCGATTAACATGCCTCGATTTCTTCCTGTGGGGACACATGAAGAACCTCGTGTACGAGACTCCCATTTACTCAGAAGAAGACCTCGTAGCAAGAATCGCTGTCGCCGCTGGAACTGTTCCCGAAATGCCGGGAATCTTTCGACGTGTGCGTCGGTCAATGCTTCGACGCTGTCGGGCATGCATTGATGCTACCGGTCGCAACTTTCAGCACCTTCTTTAAATAAACATGCCTTCTTTAAATAAACATGTTACGCGTACTACGTCCAATTTAAGAATGCCCGCGGCAAGCGCGAGTCTAGCCCACTTCACCTTTTAGCCAATTGCAGCGGCGCCCTCTCGCGCCGAATGGTGACGTCAGCGGACATACACTTATAGACGAAAAGGGTTTGTCTTGGTGTTGCCTATCCCCCATTACAATTTGTACATAAAGTTTTCAAACACCCTGTATACTGTATATATACAGTATATATACACTGTTTAAGCTAAGTAAAAATACTGTAGTTATTATAATGGTGCAGTTGAAGGAATCTGATCCTAAAATATAGTTAGCCTCCCTTACCATGTAAATTTTAAACATCCTTCGACCTTACTTAAAACATTTGGAATTGATGCAGTCTTTTCATTTTCATTTTTATTCATTCATAAAAATGCTGTTAAATCTCGCCTAATTAAGAACAGCCCAGATAATGCAGCTGGCTCTGTCTACTCGATTGGATGTAAACAATGCGACTCAGGTTATAATGGGTTAAACTGAGAAAACTTTTGATGTCAGAGTAAAATAGCATAAATATGCGTGTAGGACGACAAATAATTCTAATGTATTGTTTAACTATTTATATAAAGAAATAATTATTGTACAGATATTAATATTTTTGGCTTCTTGCCTTTTCCCTTCATTCCCTGACGAGGTGTACTTTCGAATACACAAAAGGTTTTGGAATCTCTTTTCATTTGTTTATGGGTGTGCATCATTTATTTATGTCACGTGCTTAATCGTGAAATTCATCCCATATATAGTATATACAGGGTGTCTCAGAAGTCGCGCACCATAGGCTTTATTCAGATTTATGAGGTTTACAAGTCGAAATGGTTTATAAGTGATGTTTAATTGCATATATGTATATAATGTTGACTAATAAAATGAATAGTATGTACAGTTAATCAAAAATCTATCTTAAATAATTAAATTAAATGAAACTACAGTACATTAGCCAATGGTGTCTCAGAAGTCGCGCACCATTGGCTAATGTAGCTTCATTCAATTTAATTATTTTAAGATAGATTTTTGATTAACTGTACGTACTATTAATTTTATTATTCGAACATTATCGAACATATATTACAATTAAACATCACTTATAAACCATTTCGACTCGTAAACCTCATAAATCTGAAAAAAGCCTATGGTGCGCGACTTCTGAGACACCCTGCATATACTGTATATATAAAACTGAGTAAGCATTTTACTTTGTATTTTTATTATTTGTTTCGTTTTGTTAATCTAAATAATAAAGGACGACTATAATTTGAAATGTCCATCATTGTTTAACAAAAAAGGAGCAGTTGAATGTACTGAATCTAACTCCTCGAGCGTTTTGTCACTGCTTATCCATGCATTTTTCACTACACAAGTCCCCTTAGGGGTTCTTAGACCCCCGGTTGCGGAACACTAATTCAGTCGGCATATAACAAGTTTCTCGAGTAGGTTTGAGGAGTAGAAATAAACATTAATACACCTGTTAACCTGCGTATGGTAACCAATTCTGCAAAAAATTTCGATTTCACAACAGCAATAAAGTTCCCCATTATCATGCACTGAGAATATTTGGGATTATCTGATAATTACCTAATTTTGTAGAAAAAAAAGTCGATGCCATTATTGCCATTATTGTTTGATAGAAGGCAATTTACAATTAAAATGCATTCGTTGTTCATCTGAAACTCAGTTCCTAACATTTTACATCATCACTTGTTAGAAATCTTATATATTTTGTTAAATTTTTTCTTATAAAGAATCCGGCTCCACCAGAGGGCACTACCATATCGTTAGATAAGTCCACTGTTGATGATGCGTGGTTCATAAAATCATCACGTTCTTGCGCAAGGACCCGATCTACATTATCACAAATTTGGTGAACATCTGTATACGAATTTCTTATTGATCTTAGGTTATACGAAACTATTCTACACCCATTAACCGCCATGATTATTTAAAAATTTATTATTATCGTTGTTATTATTATGAGAATTCATTTTATGTAGTCTGTTCTAGAGTTTCTGTCAGCTAAGACATTCGATGTCCTTGTTGCTTCTTGCAATCCTCGTGTCTTCATTCATTTTCGAAAATGTTTATCTTCGTTGGCAAACCCTTTCGCTTACTTCCTTTTCTGTCTTTCATTACCTCGAACCTGGACTCCTTTTCTCTGAGTGTTTGCTTGTTCTCCTCGTCTCATACAACTTTCATGCAACTCCAATGAGTTTTCAGTTCCTTCGAACGAGTTGAACGGATGCGAGCGTCTTGTATTTCCTAATTAAACTTTCGAATGAGCGATAATAAAAGGAATTTGTCTTCAGGCTTTATTTCAGACTTCGATAAAAATGACGAACGCTTTTTCATTCGTAACTTTAATGCTCTCTCTCTCTCTCTCTCTCTCTCTCTCTCTCTCTCTCTCTATACTGCAAATAACACGCAGCTTTTATATAGAATTGCGCCTATGCAAGAAACAAGCGTTATCCAACTGCAATACTCAGAAACAAATTAATTAAAACTTTAAAAAAATGAATGTTTGGCGTTTTTAACAAATTAGATTTGTTTGAAAGAAAAATTCATTTTCAAAAATAGATGATATTTTTGACTGATGAATAATCCTCGGTCAGTTTCCCAAATCAAGAACATTAGTTACGGTAACTCGTCGGTATGAGGCTTCTTCAAATTTCAGGTGAAAATCAATATCGAATTCAAACAAAATTACAAATAAGACTTTAAATTCATTAGTTAAAACCACAAGATAAATGTTCCTTTTCGGGATTAAACCAACTACAAAGCAAAAAATACGTTCGGGAGAGACAAAAATAATAGGTGCTCTTCCAATATGTGCTCTACCGCGAAAATTTACATTCCAATACGTGATCTACCTTAGATTATTTGGATTAGCAGCAGGTACGTAGTTAGCCTTATAAGGCTAACTAACGAAAATATCACGACTTAACCTAACCAATCGTCAAGGGCGTATAGTTGACCTAACGATTGGTTAGGTTAAGTCATGATATTTTGTTAGTTAGCCTTATAAGGCTAGTTTCACGGTAGAGCACGTATTGGAATATGGCAGATCACAGTTTCGCGGTAGAGCACATATTGGAAGAGCACCAATATAATAATAATAATAATAATAATAATAATAATAATAATAAATAAATGCAAATGTAAAGAGAAAAAATAATAATGATGATAATTTCAATATAATATATATTATATATATATATATATATATATATATACCAGCTTGACCTCCGTGTGAAGAGAGACCAACACACGAAACAACATAAGGTTCATAAGGTGTATATATATATATATATATATATATATATATATATATATAACGGTACTGCATTTTAGCGCGGTTAGCAACAGCGGCCGTAATTAAAACCTTTCGGATGAGGAAAGAAATATTCACTTAAAGATATATTGCAACTATACAAAAGTAATTATAATTGCACATATCCCAACAGACGTGTGTGTGTGTGTGTGTGTGTATTAATGCATCTGTAGGGATCTGTGTGTGTGTGTGTGTGTGTGTGTGTTCGATAAGTGCCGTAAATACAAGGATATTGGATTTAAATTAACCCTTTACCGTCACATGTTGCCTCTAGTTAACTTTTCAAATACACGCATTTAGACTTAACCCTACAAAAAAGTTCGGCGTTAAAGGGTTAAATTACTGTTTTGTAACTTTATGCCCAAATATAAATTAGTTTATACTTATTACTGATATATACAGTATATATGGAGGGTTTAGTTTCAAAACGCGATAAACGCCAAATCAGCAACTTTCAAGTTATCGTCACCAAATTGTGGATGATACAATGTATTGTTACATAAGGCATCGATTTTTTAGCAAAGTACGATTTCTCCCATTTACTTTAGCTACTGAGTTTTTCAATTTGTTTCAAAACGAAGTGTAAATACAGTACAATACATAAAATGCTGTTTTTCTCAAATTCTATAAAATGGATATATCCCGTTTTGGAAATGACAGAAGATAGGGAGTGCTGGAACTCCCGTTTCTCCTGTCACTGTCCTCCTTAGCTGACCTTTTTCCGTGTCTCATCTATCCTGTGAGCAATCCAGCATGCTCTCAAACACACACCTCTCTCCCTATTCCTCGCTACATACACATGCATCTTTACACGACATAATCTTTTCAAAATTTAAAAAAAAAAATGGCATCAACTTCAAGGGCCTCAGAGTCCCATGGGGAGGGGACCATAAATGTTCCCACTTCTGGCTCCCCCCTGCCGATACCGGGAACGCAGACCCCGGGCAACGGGGCTGGATTTGCTACTGCCCATTCGAGATGTCCTGGACCTCTGTCTGATCACTTTCCTTAAATTTCTGCAACATTCGTGGCCTTTTCTCAAATTTTCAATCTGTTGACACCACCTCTCCTCCTCTAAACCTCATCATCTTCTCACTGAAACTCGGGTGTCTGGGACGACTGACAGCAACCCCTTTTTTGTACCCTCTTACTTTCTCTATACTCGATTTCACTCCAAAGTTGGATGTTGCGTATACGTACGCAATGACCTAACTTGTTCCCATTCCCCAACTCGAATCTTGCGTATTTTTTACCCTCTGACTACAGCTTACATGCCAATCTCAAACTAAATACATCTGCTCTGTTTACCTTTCTCCTAATTCTGCTGACTACCCAAAATTCTTTGACTACCTTACTTCCAAAGTGGAATACATTCTTTCCCGCTCTCCCTTTGCTGAAATCTCCATTTTAAGAGATCTCAATGTTTACCACCACCTTTGGCTTTCCTCCCATTTCACTGACATCCCTGGTGAACTAGCTTACAACTTTTCTATCTTAATGACCTAGAGCAGACTGTACAGCACCCTACTCATCTCCAAGGCGATCAGGGATACAAGCCCAACATTCTGGATTTATTTCTTACTTCTCATCCTTCTTTTTACTCCGTGAAACTCCGACCACAATCTTATATCCCGTTGATTGGGAGGCCTTAGGCAGTACTTCTGTGATTTCCCATGGAATGATTACTGCTTCCGTGGCCGGGGCCATTCTGGGTGTACTGAGTGCATGACAGAGGTGATTCTCTCGAGCATGGAGGCGTACATTCCATATTCTACTCCTAGTACTAATGCAAAAAACCTTGATTTAACTTTACTTGTTCTAATGCTAGCCGCAACAGAGAGGAAGCTTTCAGAAAGTACCGTTGTCATCCAACCCCTGACTCTCGCTCAGCTTATATTTCTGCCCGGAATCGTGCAAAATCTGTTCTTCGACTAGCCAAAAATTCCTTCATCCTACAAAAATGTGAAAATCTATCCAATTCTAATTCTTCTCGCTCTTTCTGGCATCTAGCTAAGAACCTCTTCAACAAAACCACAATTTATCCAAAATATTACCATTATCAAAAGGTATTATGTCTATGACCGTAGGGATATTCGTTACATCTTCTATTGTAAAAACTGACGTAAAAAATTCGTTTAGCAAGGTAGCCATTTGCTTGTTTTCAGAAACTAGCTCTCCGTTAACATTTTTCAACGGCCCCAAGACACTTTTTACTGGATTCCTATTGTTGACATATTGAAAGAATCGCTTGGGGTTTTCTTTGCCGTAACGAGCTATGGACATTTCAAATTCGCGCTTGGACTTTTTTATTACACTTTTCGCTTCACGCCTTATATATATTTTGTTTCGTAACCAAAAATTGTCTTTATCGCACTTATGTAGCCTATAAGCCCTATCTCTACTCTTTATAATATCTCCTACTCTAGAAGTAAACCACAAGGGCTTGTTGTTTACTTTCTCACGCTTAATTTTGTACCGTACACAGTCCTCATTTATAGTCCTAAATACTGTTTCAAACGATTCCCACATTAGTTTTGCGTTGGAAATTCCCTTTATGTTTTCCCAATTGACGTGTGACAATTCATTTCGAAATTTACAAAAGTCTGCGTGCTGAAAGTTAGGAATTTTAGTCGAGTTAGCTGGTTTCGAGTGACGTACTTAGAGGACAAACTCTACCATATTGTGATCGCTATTGCTTAACGGTTCTATTACTTAAGATCCATGATTAGCCTATCATCCGTAGTTATTACTAAATCTAAAATACTGTCCAACCTCGTAGGTTCCCCAACCTTTTGAGTAAGAAAGCTATCCTCGAAAAAATTAACTAACCGATTACCTTCCGCGTCTTTCTGCATTGTATCATAATTCACATTGGCGCAATTAAAGTCACCCATAACTAAGGCCTGCTCACTACCTATTATTCTCTTTAGTTCACGATATAACGCTTCGTCCGTATCACCTGTTTGATTAGGAGGCCTATATATAACCATAACAACAAGTTTGAACTCGTTCAATTTAAGTTATGCTATAGTCGAATCTATCGGTTCTGGAATTGTGTGCTTTAATTCTATAACGTTCGCAATATTATCTTTGATATACAACATAACATCGCCTCCTCGCCTACCTATTCTGTTTTTAACAAAAAGTCTATAACCTCTAATTTGATACTCCCCTGCAAAGTCACGTGTTTCAGTGCTAAGCCACGATTCATTTATCGCAATTAAATCATAGTCTTTACAAGCAATTAAAGAAAAAAATTCGTTTATTTTATTTCGTAGGCTACGAGCATTTAAGGATAGAACCTTCAAATTGTTTGTAATTGCGAGACTTTCGCGAGCGCAGGGGAAATTTGAGGAAATTACGCCGGGACCGTCCGAGTTACGGCAGCCTGAAAAGAAGAGACAGTATTATGAAATAGTCTTCCTAAACGCGCAGCTCCAACGACATTAAGAAGATGAAGGCCATCTCCGAGGAACAAGTCCCTCCTGCCGTAGAAACTGTTCCAAAAATTCGCAAAATGCACTCCTTCCTGTTGACAAAGAGACTTTAGGTTATTGTTGATATAGGTCGCCTTGCTGTAGAAATTGCTACGTTGGATAATTCGAGGAAGTATACCTGTTAAAACAATCTTATTAGTTTTTCCTTTAGCCAGCAGCTCTTCCTATCTAGAATTTAAAACTTTATTAGTACCAGCATGAATAACATACGGTGTGTCCTCAGAGGTTCCGTCTGTAAAATGGTCAACACTATTAGTTCTATCCTCCACCCTTGCACCAGGGTAGCAGTAACGGCGCCTCCGACGAGGGTTTCTCCCACAGAATTCCTCGAGCTGCCCTCGAACAATGGAATCACCAACGAGTCGTATTTCTGGTTCATCAACATCTTCAAAACCTAAAACAGAAAACTTATTGTTTGTTATTACTAGTAGACAAGTCTTAGGTTTTCTCAATGGGGCTCCATTACGCACTCGAACGAAGGGTTGGGAACTATGGGAAGAGAGAGAGAGAGCTATTAGTACTATTTATATTATTAGTAGAAACTGGGGCAGGAGGGGTCGTAACTGGAGTCTCAAGGGATTCTAATTTTGCAGTCAGGAGCATCATCCTTTCTTCAAGCCTCACTCTGGCCTCCCTCTCACGTTCTAACTCGTTCCTCTGCACTTCCATGCTTGAGCACCACCTGCAAACTAACTGTTCATTATTATTAGCCATTGTAAACGCGTAAGCGGCAAATTTCCCTTCACAGCGACTGCAAGTACTTGACGTGGGTACCATGCTATTAATTAATTAAAAAAAAACAACAAAAAAACGAGCGTTTGAAAATTAATGAATTACAACGTAGGTCTACCGCGTGCTTACTGTGCCGTCACCTGCGCAAGCCCGCAAAAATGTTCTTAAAACGCAGAAACAGGTTCTTGTAACACAAATTTATAGTAAATGGATATATACTTAATTAAACTACCGATGAAGGATCTGTAAAAGAAAAAGTATTCATAAAACTTATCTGTCCGCTATTCGACCGACTTTTTTCTTTCCCTTTTTCCTTTTTCCCACAGAGGGTGACCACACTCTACTTGAAGAGCCCGTAGGAAGGCAAAGTGAACCTTATGAAACCTCGTTTTCTAATAGATTCGATAAACAAACAAGGCAAGCCACGTGCACTAGCCTTGGTTTAATCAAATAATATAGTATTGAATAAAGTCAATAAATGAAATATATTCGTTAATGAATAATTAATAACACGACGTAATTTAGTTAAGAATGCACTAAACACTATTTTTTAAAGACATTTCAACGAAAACCACTTATTCAATTGGTAACACTGGACACTCGATAAAACACGTCTGTTCACATAACGGTAATTTTGCGCATAGTAAGTCAGGGAAGGAGTTAGCAAGCGTAGAGCAGGAAAAGACTTAGGAGTTATAGTCACTGGTGATTTAAAAGTAGCGAAAGAAAGTACAGCACGGTCAATAAAGCGAACAAAGTGCTAGGTTTTATAGCTCGGAATTTTGAGTGCAAATCGCGCAATATTATTGTTCCTCTTTATAAATCATTAGTTAGACCCCATTTGGAGTACGCGATCCAATTTTGGAATCTGCATATGCGAAAAGATATAAACAAGAAAGTTCAAAGAGCAACTAAGATGATTCCGTCGCTTAGGTCGAAGTCGTACGAGGATAGGCTTAAGGAGTTAAAATTGACTACACTCGAGACTAGGATGCTAAGGGGTGATTTAATCCAGGTTTTCAAAATTATGAATGGTTCGATAACAGAGATATCTTTTTCGAAATATCTCAATATAATAGGACTAGCAATAACGGGTGTAAGTTGACAAGGTGAAGGTTCGAGACAGCAGTTGCCAAAAACACTTTTACGCATAGAATAGTAAATAGGTGGAATAGTTTGCCGGTAGAAGTAATTAGTAGCACGCCTATAAACATGTTTAAAAATCGGTTAGACGCATATGTTTATAGATTGGGTATATTTTAAGGTAGTAAAATTAGGGCTTTGTGGTTCGGAACCCACGTAAAATTGTAGGTCCTCTCCTCCACCACGGATGACGTGCACAACACCATTACGAACACAGTTAGGTAGACCAGCCACGAATGGATCCTCGGGTCTTTGTTGGTCTGAAGCATTATAACATTATAACTTTACTTCCTCTCCTTTCCCTCCTCTTTTCCATTCCGACGGCACAGTTGCCACCTCTTCTGCCAAAGCTAAACTCTTCGCTCAATCTTTCGCTTACAATTCAACCCTGGACGATTCCGGTGCTGTTCCTCCATCTTCTCCCCCTCTGACTTTATTATGTCTGAAATTAGAAACTCTTCTAAAGATGTTTCTTCTGCCCTATCTGGGCTCAACTCCAGGAAGGCGTATGGTCCTGATGGTGATCCTTCTGTTGTTCTTAAGGACTGTGCTTCTGTACTGACACCCTGCATAGGCAAACTCTTTTGGTAACTCATCTGGTACTTTTCCTTCCTGCTGGAAGTTCGCTTTCATTCAGCCTGTCCCAAAGAAGGGTGACCGCTCTCAACCCTCCAACTATCGTCCAATTGCTTTGATTTCTTGCCTTTCCAAAGTTTTTGACTCTGTCCTTAATAGTAAGATTCTTAAAAGCCTTTCTTCTCGCAATCTTCTTTCAGAGCGTCAGTATGGATTCCGCAAGGGACGTTCTACTGGCGATCTTCTTGCATATCTCTGACTCTTGATCATCCTCCTTTCGGGATTTCGGTGAAACTTCTGCTATTGCGCTTGACATATCAAAAGCTTTTGATAGAGTTTGGCACAAATCTTTAATTTTGAAACTGCCCTCCTTCGGTTTCTATCCTTCAATCTGTTCCTTCATCTCTAATTTCCTTTCTGGCCGATCTATAGCTGCAGTTGTAGATGGCCACTGTTCTTCTCCTAAAGCTATTAACAGTGGTGTTCCTCAGGGTTCTGTCCTTTCACCCGCTCTTTTCCTTTTATTTATTAATGATCTTTTAATTCGCACTTCCTGTCCTATTCACTCCTCTGCCGATAATTCCAATCTTCACTTCTCCACCCGCTTCCCAAAGCGTCCCTCTCAACAGTCACTCCATGATTCGCGTAGTATGGCTATAGAGCACCTGGCCTCTGATCTTTCTGCTATCTCTGATTAGGGCAGAGAAAACCTTGTGGCTTTCAATGCCTCAAAAACGCAGTTCCTCCATCTATCTACTCGTCACAATCTTCCACACGACTATCCCCTTACCTTCAACAACACACAACTCAATCCTTCCTCTTCTCTTAACATTCTTGGCGTTTCCTTTTCTCGTGATCTTTCTTGGAAAGATCACATATACTCTCTTTCTAAAATAAATTCTAAGAGGTTAGGTGTGCTGTACTGCCTCCGCAGTTTCTTCACGCCCACTCAGTTGCTGTCTCTGTACAGGGGTCTTGTTCGCCCCTGTATGTAGTATGCTTCTCATGTGTGGGGTGGTTCAACCCACACAGCCGTACTTGACCGGGTGGAATCAAAGGCTTTTCGTCTCATCAATTTCCCGTCTCTTACTGATTGTCTTCAATCTCTCTCTCTTCGCCGCAATATTGCCTCACTCTCTCTTTACTATCGCTATCATAACAGACATTGCTCTTCTGAACTCTCTAACTGCATGCCTCCTCCTTTAAGTAGAGCACGCAGTACCAAACTTTCTACACGTTCTCATTCCTTTTCTGTCCATCTATCGGATCTTTTCTGTTTCATGTACTGTTTCCGATTTTGTTGAAAATAAGATATTTAATTTAGATTTTTACGCTGATTTAAAATATTTAAGTCCTTTTTTGGAGAAATGAGCGGTTCAAAAGCTAGGTTAGGTTAGGTTAGGTTAACTGAATGCCCGGTTAGGTCAACAATACAACTTAAAACTAATACAAGAGTTATTGTATTCTTTAGTAATATTGGCTTATGTCACTAAGTATTTGTGTGAATAGATTTCGACCGTTATTTTTCTGTCCGGTTAAGTTAATTGAATGCCGGTTAGGTCAACTAAGTACCCGGTTAGGTCAACTGAATACCCGGTTAGGTCAACTGAATACCCGGTTAGGCCAACTGTATACCCAGTTAGGCCAACTGTATGCCCTTGACGATTGGTTAGGTTAAGTTGTGATAGTTTCGTTTTTGAACAGAAACCTAATAACGAAAGAGCACATCAACATTTTGAATTTTTTTTTTACCCCTACAAGGATGAACCACCCTACTATAAATATAACTTGTTGTATGGTCTTATTTCTCTGTCAATCTGTGTCGGGGAATAATTGAAAACTTTTACAAAACTAGTGTATTCGTCAAAGATTTTTCTAAACAACTTACACTGCAAAAATTAAATTGTTTACAGTGATAAATATTTGTTTATTTAGGGAAGACACTTAGTAATAGTAAAATTAAGTAACATGCACAAGCAATTCAAATTTGACTGTTTTGATTGAATTATCTTTAGAGTAACAATTATTTCTCTACCCGACCTTTTCACCGTATTAGCTAGGTGCATAATACATTTTGAATCCTATCTGGTTAATTGACCATTTCAATTATAATGTATACTATCGTATTATAAATGTCTAATGCATACCTTAATTACATTGTTTACCTACTTCCTTTTCGACAGTGGTAAATATTCCTTTCTTGTGAATTTACATTGCAATACCGTATGTATTTTATTATATTTCAACCGAATGTACAGAACTAAATCCGTTTTCTAAACGGAGAACGTGGGGTATACTATTTTTTAGTATTTTCAAACACGACTAGAATAGACGGATTGTCTCCGTTTTCTTCCATTAAATTTTTACGGGAAGACTATTTTGCGTTTGAATTACTGGTAGCCAACCAATTCGCTTTAAGAGTGATTTACTCAGTTTAGGAGAACAATTTCACTTTTATCTTTCAGCAACACACCATTTCTTATGTATGTATTTTAAGTTAAATTTCAAAAGAATTTACTCATATTTCGTTTAATTTTTTGGGTGAACCACTTTCTATTTGATCTTAGGAATTTTAAACGCAAATTTTGGGAGACATTCGTTTAACCAGCCTCGAGATGCACTAACTCCTCCCAGTGAGGGTGTTTCTTTTCTTGGCATATTGTATTCACGCGCTGCCAGGCGTAAGATTTACTACCCAAATAAGATTCTCTTAAATTGATTCATCCTATTTTTAAGAATTATATTATTAACCTTTCAGAAGGTGTAATTTTAACATGCCACTAAACTTGTTAATAATGTACCAATCTAATTTTAACGGAGTTTTCCCATTTTATACAAAGTATAACTTATGGTCGGCGGTTCATTTTTTTAATGTCTCTTCGACCAGAGTCAAATTCTCATGACTCTGTTTTTGTTTTAAATGTAATTTTTACATTAGTTACTTCGTAGAGGTTTTTAGTAACAATATATGGTATTTTTATCCGAATTATACAGAATTAAATAGACAATTGGATTCAAGTCTTTTTCCTATTACAGGAGTATTTAACATGCAAGTGTTTTTTAATTTCATGTACTTAAGAATTTATAAATCGTCCTTCCATAACGAAAAAGATAGAGCCGCCATTTCACCTCCCTTTGTTTCATGAACAATTTATTTATAGGTTAAATTAGGCTTTGATTACATAATCAATTTCCTTATCATATTCCCATATGTAACAATATATATATATACCAATCGACCAGGGAAGTACTCCTGGGAGGAACTTAGGCAGGAGACAGGCAGTGCTGGAAATCCCGTTTCTCCTGTCACTGTACTCCTTAGCTGATCTTTTTCCGTGTCTCATCAACCCTGCGAACATTTCAGGATGCTGTCAAACACACACTTCTCCCTCTATTTCTCACTGTACATACGTATAGGGTGTACACAAAGTCTTTTCCCAATTATAACTTTAATTACATGAAATCCAAAGAAGAGACAGTAATACTTTGTTTTGCATGTTGTTGCATAACACATCGTTTTTTCTTGTCAATGTTTGGTGTGGATTAATGTATGAAAGGGTGATAGGCCTAGTCTTCTTTGCTGAAAAGAATGTTACGGTACAAGTATACCTGGACAATGCTCGAGTTCTTTGTCGGCCCCCAGTTGGAAGACCTTCAACCATCCATCATTTTACAGCAAGCCTCCACACTGGGGTTTGTCAGTGCGTGAGTTCTTGAACACCACTTTTCCAGGAAGATGGATTGGGCGCGACGGGCCGGTGCAATGGCTTCCACGATCCCCCGATATCACGCCCCTGGACTTCTTCCTGTAGGGATATGTAAAAGATTATGTGTACCATACTCCTGTTGCTGACATTGACACTCTTCGTGCAAGGATTTGTGATGCCATTAATAGTGTCACGAGAGATATGCTAGCGAACGTATGGCGTGAACTCTAATTTCGCTTGGATGTGCTACGTGTAACTAACGGCGCCCATGTTGAGATTTAATGAGAAACATACTGAACTTGATGTGTTATGCAACAACGTGTAAAACAAAGCATTACTGTCTCTTCTTTGGATTTCATATAATTAAAGTTTATAATCGGGAAAGGATTTTGTGTACACTCTGTACATCTTACACACAACACAATCTTTTCAAAATTTATATATATACACTGTATATAAAAAAATGGAATCGTTGGACCATGGAGACCTTGATTTCGGTTTTGTGGGCGCTCGCCGTTGGCCCTTCGTTCCTGCATAAAAAAATATACATATAGGGTGTCCACAAAAGAACTACAAGATCCAGTCGAAATGCTAAATGTGTACCATTCTTTTGTGGACACCTTTTTTGAGAGAGAGAGAGAGAGAGAGAGAGAGAGAGAGAGAGAGAGAGAGAGAGAGAGAGAGAGAGAGAGAGAGACTATGTATTATATTACACGGTTTTCACTAATGCTTTTGTTGTTCTATAAACACTGAGTTGATGTGTTTTCCCAGTGTCTGTCTACTGCTTTCAATGACATCCATCAGTTCGAGTTTGGAAAATGCTTTAATACCGCACATACATATACACTTATTACCAAAGGATATTTCATCCTCCCTTTTCTTCTTGTATGAAACAGAAGCCTCTTCTTTTAGTAATTATAATGCAGACCATATAGGTAATATATCTATTTATTTATTATTCACTAATTCATAAACTATAAAAATCATTTCGTACCTCTGACCTCGTTGCATACTTGGTCAATATTCCTCGAGGTATCCCTTCCCACTCCCCTGCCCCCATTTCCCTTTCATTCCCCGCTTTAGGGTTCTATTTAAGGAAAATTTTAAAAAATAACTTTTCGCAACATCGCCTTTCGGTTCGAAGGGACGCGAACTTCAGCATGCTATGACCTTCCTTAGAATTTTATTTTATTTTTTGTGTACATCATCTTTACTTTAAACTTAGAAAAACTCTCCCTTTCTTTCTTTCTTTCTTTCTGGTCTGTCTGTCGTCTGTGTCTGTTTTACATCACACAATGTGATGCTTATATTTTGCGTAGGAAATATCTCCGACAAATCTACATTACTTTTCGGTTTTATTTTCTTTTTAAACAAAATTGCATCGATAGAGTTGTAATTTGTATTTTGAAACATTTGTACGAAACTGTCTTTATAAATACAGCAACGGATGATCACACTTGAAAAAGAAAAAGCAGTTAGCGATGCTCGAGATCAAAAGGAGATACGGTATATACACACGGTGACTAACACACCGTTTCAAATGACCATCATGGAAAAAATATGCATGCTTATATTATATATATATATATATATATATATATATATATATATATATATAGATATATATATATCTATATATAATATATATATATAATACAGGTGCTTCAAAAAAAAATTTCAATACTGTGTATTTGATTATTATTAAAAATTATTATTATCATCAGTATTATTATTATTATTATTATTAAAAAAAAACAAGCAAATAAACACACAAATACTTTACATAAACAAAAAACAAACTAGAAATGGTAAGCAATGACATGTTAGCGCCATATAAGTGCTAAAATATTTTGAAGCATCCTCATATATATATATATATATATATATATATATATATATATATATATATATATATATATAATGTAATACATGTGTGTGTTGTGTGTGTGTGTGTGTGTGTGTGTGTGGTGTGTGTGTGAAATGCCAAGTTTCATTTCTAAATAAAGAAAACTTTGTATGATTTTTTCATTACAGAAAGTAGTATGAAATCTAAGGTGATGGTTTTACTTTCAGAAAGAAAATGTCTAAATTGAAAAAAAACTGAAAGACAAACTTAAATAAACCATTTTGTTTTAAATAGTAATTAATTGGCACAGACAGTGTCGTCATTTCGTCCAAAACGCAGTCCCGAAACGAATCATCTTTTTTTTTCTGTTCAAAGAAACCCATATTGCAAATTGCTATAATGAACTTTCCTCTTATGCTTTTTTTTTTAAGAAAACGAAAACTACGTGCCTATTTTACACACACACACACACACACACACACACACACACACACATGCATGCATCTATTGAACCATAATTCCGGCGGCCCCATGTAAAATATTTATTGAGTCATTCAATTTTCAAATGCAGTTCGAGAACCCGTTTGTATATTATTTTGTTGCATAAACTACTACAGACAGTGCGTAGCTCTGTAGAAGAGGCGTCAGCAAGGCACATTTCTTTTAAATGTTATCTTTCAGTTTTTGATTGGTGTTTACCCGTGACTCGTAAAAAAAAGTGCACAATAGGTTATGTAACAGAATTGACATACAAACGGTTTCATGGCAGGTATTTAAAGTTTTACTAAATCAATAAATATACATGGGGCCTGACTTATATATATATTACACACACACACAGTATTTATATATATATATATATTATATATATATATATATATATATATATATATATATATATACTGTGTGTGTGTGTGTGATAAAAATAACCACGAAGGAAAAAGAAAACACGAAGTATCATTTCGTGTTTTCTTTTTTCTTCGTGGTTATTTTCATGGGTCTTTCCTGTTTCATTAACTGTTTCCGATTTTATGAAAACAACGTGATATGTACAGTTTTTCACGCTGATTTCAAAATTATAAACCATTTCATCGAGAAATACTTATGTTAGGTTAGGTTAGGTAAGTTAGGCTTATTAGCATTTGATGTTTTCTAGGACACTGTTTTTCTTTCGGTATTAAGTTATATTCTTGTAAAAAATTTACTGCATTTTCTTCTGTCTCAGTCTTCCTATATAATTCTATAAAATTAAATTTGTCAGTCATTGGAAAGTAAAAAGATGTTGAACTATATAGTCTATGCTTGCAGCGGAAGAACAAAATAGATGCGCAACGCCACCGTTTAAAAAATAGCCTAGCCTATGCTTGCAGTGATTACACTGTTCTAGTACTTTTTGTAGTATTCTATAATTTACTTTCATTTCGAAAAACTTATTTTTAGAATCAGTGTATTATTTTAAAATTTCTATAGCCTACGCTCTTTCAAACATTTGCTAGTTTCTGCACATTATAACTTTTTGGTATATATTTCTCGATGAAATGGCTTATAATTTTGAAATCAGCGTGAAAAACTGTACATATCACGTTGTTTTCATAAAAATCGGAAAAAATCGGAAATAGTTAATGAAACAGGAAAAATTCATTTTCATCATAAATATTATTCACGTGTTACTTTCGTGTAATAATTATCATATATATATATATATATATATATATATATAAGTATATAATGATGTAATTAAATTCTTATCATCATCACTCTTATTGAATAAAGCCATAAATAATTTAAGATTCATCACTTGGCGTTTTATTTCTGGCTCTCCAAATCTGATAAATTCCAAAGGAAAGACAGAAATTACAGCCAAAATCAAGTGAGTATCTTTAATGCCTAAAACAGTGCGACGTTTTTCATCGACTTTGTGTGTGAATTGTAAATAATGACTCTTATTGGTTTTCTTATTTCACAATGACTCAAGCTAAGAAAAAAGTTTATAAATAACAGATTTCGATAGAAGGAATAACAGTCCAAATTATACCAAATGATCCTCATTATATTGATTGCTCCTTTTAAATTAGAATATTTTTGTTGCGCAATTTTATAATTCAAATAAAATAAAATTAATATCTTCACACAGTTCTTTATAAAATATGCAGTATTTAGTAAATTCAAAGTTTCAGCTATATGTAACGTTCAATTCATAGGAAGAAAAAGAGTACATTTTCAATAGATATCCATAAGATAAGTGCTATTACATCTATTATACTTCATACACTGATAAATTGACAAATTTGACTTAATATAAAATGCGTTTAATGACAAAATCCGTTGCATTTATAATGTAAAATTTATCGAAAAAAGTTCTTGCTCTTGTGAAAATATTATTATAAATGTAATGTATAATGTTGAACTTTAACAGAATCATTCATTATACATACATCAGTTGTGTGTGTGTGTGTGTGTGTGTGTGTGTGTGTTTTATCATGCCTTAAATTATTTTTCTCTCTAAGAATCTGAAGAAATGAGAACGAAATTTTTTTTTATGGTTCTCAACTCAATTTTATCTCGTAAATTAAATACAAAATTTATGGAAAGACCTTAAAATATTTTTAAATTATTCCCAACTGATTCCTTCATATGAGAAGGGTCCTATTGATATTTCAAGCGTAAAGTTAGGCTTCTGAAATAATATTAGGTCTGAAATGCCTTGAATGGATTACTTGGTTGTTTAATATACTTTCCATTATGAACGCGAGATTTCGGTCATAAGATATTTCACAAACGTGTGAAGAGATTCTTAGCTCGCGTACGTCGCTTATTTAGAACAGGCTTAGAGACCACTTTTAAAATCCAAGTAGTCACTTCGGAATACAAATACAATAAACAGCTAAATATTACTACTATTCGATAAATACAAAGCAATAAGCTAGGAAAATTAAGATTTATGTAAAGGACAAGTTTTGATTTATAGATTTCCATTAGTTTCACTAATTATAAAGGCAATCATGGACAATGTTTATAAATTTGATGACTTAACGTAGTCATATATCTTGAATCTTTTCATTGCCATGCACGCACCGATACAATGATTATATAAATTATAAGCGAAATATATTATGTCAAAGCCAACTTAAAAGTTCGAATAACCTTTGCACAAATTAGACTGGTGCATTGGGTAGGATATAGATAGATAGATAGATAGATATACCCGAAATCGTAGTTTCTCATATTTCTTCATACGGGATGGCTTGATAGTGAGCGTAAGCGTGCAAAATGTATCGTTTAGTAGGAAAGTCCGCGCGCTGACTATGTGTACATTTACTCCATGTTAAAAATTGCATATATCAAATCCGCCATACTAGTTGAACTTATATTATACATTCAAGGTAGGCAGGGCGTTTTAGGTTGTAATAGCTAATATGAAAAAATAAATCATATGATATTGGATTAAGAGGGCGCGATCGACAGATTTTGTCTAATTGCACTAATTTATATTGATATATTTATGCTTCTAAAGTTTGACAAAATTAATGGTCAGGCAAAGCCTACCCTGCCTACCCTATAAAAACGCCTATATATATATTTTTTTTTTTTTTTTTTTTACCCCCAACGTAAGTACCTCTAAGGCAATAGTAAATCTTTATACAAGTCAATCCTGACCGATTATATAAACAGGTAAAGCTCTATCAGCTAGTAAATAAAGATACTATTATGTACGATGTGATTGAATTAAACTATATTGTCAGGCTGATTCATAAAAATTAAACTGCTTCAGTCGTGTAAAGGAGAAAGGCAATAAAGTGGGAAACTATGAGCTAATGGGACTCGAACCCGCGTTGCATGGTTTCAGAGACAGTCCTCCTATACTGATCACGTCATCCAGAACCCCCAAAATGTCTCATTGAGATACTATTATGTACGATGTGATTGAATTAAACTATATTGTCAGGCTGATTCATAAAAATTAAACTGCTTCAGTCGTGTAAAGGAGAAAGGCAATAAAGTGGGAAACTATAAGCTAATGGGACTCGAACCCGCGTTGCATGGTTTCAGAGACAGTCCTCCTATACTGATCACGTCATCCAGAACCCCAAAATGTCTCATTCAAGCGAAGCCAATATTTAGGTTGTTTGACCATCATTCCATTCACCTCCCTCGCCTTTATGGAGAATATGACTGTTTTAATCTTAATAATCGTACTTAAATAAACATAAACCAACAGATCCGTCTGCTGAATTTATAATGCTGACTAATTTAGTTTCCTCAGTACCGAGTGGATGACGCTTACTGCTCGCAATGACCTTGTTGGTGTAGAGAGGGAGCTCTTTACTGACTCTCACAACCTCACCCATCCTGATAACAATAAACACAATGTATATTGTTTAGAATATCTCCTCGCAAAATATTCCAATTCTTACAAGGTAGATATTTTATCTTTCCTACGCTCGTCCGATCACTGTATCTTCTCAGCTACCACCAACCTCAACCTGTTTCCTATCAGCCCACCTTCGTGACGAACTCCGTGACTTTTATTAGACATTACCTTTGTCTTCTTTCTTCTCAGGTGGCCCTCATACAACTACCTACGTATCACTAACATCAAGGTGGGTATGAACGAATACATTCCCCATAAATTTTTACCAAAAAAGTTAATTCACCTAACTGGTTTAGTAGCTCTTACTGAGTAATTGCTACCAGGTACAAAAAATAGCTATCAAAAAATACCAAGCAGCAAAAAGTAACCTATCGTATATTTACTAAAAAAACGCGAAAGATCATGCAAAAATAATTACAAAGTTAGTTTTTTTATGAAGAATGGCTACGAATGGCTAACAAACTTCAATTATTAATTCAAACTTCAAACTGCCTTATACCAAATTTAATCCACCTGACAGTTCAATGATCCTTAATTTACGAAAGAAGGCCAATCTTCTTTGCAAAATACCTTTTACTAGCTTTACTTCACAAGTCGATGATCGTAAGGTTTCTCATCCGTAAATGGATGCTTCTCAAATTTCAGTTATTCAATTAAGGAAAGAGACTTGAAAAAAGTTCTTGGAAACATTGAAACTGATACATCTTCACGTCCCGATGATGTCCCACCGATTGTCCTACGAAATGTTCTGAACCTATCCCTGTTCTCCCCATACTCTTTCATTTCTCTCTCTCTACTTCTATATTTTGATGTTCATGGGAGGATACCAAAATTCACCCAGTCCCCATAAACAGCAATCACTCGCATCCTTCAAATTAAGGACCTGTTTCCCTGACATCTGTTATTGGTGAAATATTCGAAACCGTCATTAATGCCGAAATTTTGTAACACCTTGAAAAAGGTAAACTTATCCACGACCGACGATATGGCTTCCGTTCTATTGATTATCTTTCTTTCCTGACGCATTCAATACGGCAGACAATATTCAAACACGGTGAAATCCACACGATTGAAATGGATAGTTCAGAATCTTTCGACGAAGTCTAGCATTGTTCCCCCATTTCCAAACTTCTTTCCCAAAGCTTTTCTTCCTTCATCCCTTGGCAATTACGTTCTTTCATAGGTCACAGAATACGTTTAATGTTGGATGGACTTCTTTCCGACTTTCACTCAATCAACTTTGGTGTCCCTCAGGAATCCATCCCAGCACGAACATTATTCCTTCTCCATATTAATCAACACATCTGAGTTGCTGAAGGCAACACTCCATAGCTCATTTATTATTAAACCACATATACCTATATTAATTTCATAGAGTCGAATCAGGCTAAGCTTCGACCTTCCTTGTGTGGTAGAGTCGGGTTCCATCAATATATCTTTCAGTGAATCCCAAACTAAATATATTTTTTTAGAAAAAGAACCAACCAACTAGCCAACCAGCCATCACCCCGCAACTCAATAATACCAAGATTCCTATTCCCCGGCAGAGAGATTTTAGGCCTCCCTATTACCGCGATCTTTCCCGAACACCCGTCCTCGTATCATTAGCTAAAACAGCTGCCAAAAAGGTTTGGACTCCAGGGATGCTGATGCCTTTATCGTACAAACACTACAATGCAGAACTGTTTTTCAGCATTCATTCACAATCCGAACATCTGCTGTCTGAGTCTGTTATGCCCCCTGGAACTCCTTCCAGAACTCACTTTTCCAATAGAATACAATCTTTCAGAGCTCAAAACTAACGTATATAAACATCTCTCTTCTCCTGACCGCAGATACCAAAGGTGAATGGATAATAATAGGTCCTTCAGGACAGTCATCTTCTGTTTAATATATTTTGAAATTGTTTTATTATGTATCAATTTAGTATCCCATGGGAGGTGTTTTGTGAAGGGCAAAACTAGGGTTGGCAATTCTACAAGTTAGAATTCCTGGACAGAAATAAATAAATGGCAAGACTTGTATGCACATTTCACAAGTTGAAGGCCCAGCAGAAGCCTGTTGTAACTCTGCACAAGTGTTTTTAAAGTTGTATTTACTGACACTCCGAGAAGACTGGATTTTAGTCGTTCAAGGCATAGTTATAAAACTCCCCACAGGTCATGTCAAAGTTAAGACCCAACTGCCGCTCTGACTTCACTAATTCATCACTCATTCTTTTTCTTTCATCACTCTACGGTATCCCCATTGAACTAAATACCCTTTCGCAGTAACCATTCGATAATGGGACTTTTATTCATCCAACTTACTCGAAGACTAAATATTTACAATTAGCAGCTGAAAGTCGGCCGTTGAAAGAGCTCCTTCACTATACCAGCTGCGTGCGCACCGAAGGGCGAAAACATCCTGTCTTGGTCCACTCCTATATTAAACTTTAATAGGACTTTATATATCACTGGGATTGGTAATATATTTTCGCCTTCAATATTACTGAAACCGAAAATATATTTCCAGTCCCAATGATATATAAAATCATGGATAGTGGGCGTCCAGGACAGGGTTCAAATGCTTCATGAACACTATTATACCATCCCTGAACTGTCCAGGTAAATCCTGGACGGTTGGTAACTCTAGGCAAAGCATTTTCGTCAAACCATGAGGACGCTGAATATGAGGTGAAAAGACGACGGTCTTCAGCTTTAACAACACTTGTCATTCAAGAAGGGCACCGAGTGACTGTCAAAGGATCTCTCGTGTACCGTGCAGCGCACAACAGTCACGTTTTCAAAGCCACATTTGATACACTTGGGAACTCATCTATCCCATTCGTCATGCATACAGCTTTTACCTCATTCTTGAAGTGGAAAAATAATTTAGACTGTAGAAAGATATCAAATTACACATTATCAGTATCGTGAAGTGTTTTATGAAAAGAATTGAAATCACAACGAAGACTGAGAGGATACAAAGCGATCACTTAATTAACAGAACAACAACACAAATGTGAATGAACACGAGCCGACATGTAACCTGTCTCGTGCAGCCAGTGCGCTGTGCGTTGGTAGAGCGCTGTTAAATTTAGAACGACTTTCATATAATCAGGGTGAGTTGAGAAAGTTTTTCATTTAAAAACGAGCCTTTTAAAAGTTTTTTCATTCACCTTGAAAATGAAAAAACTTTGGTGTTTATATTTACATTTTTACTTTTTTTTTTAATCTAGTAAATTACAGACGTATAAGGGCTAAAAAGAAACTAAAAAATTCCAGTATTAAGTGTCAAAATCACACACATATCAGTATCAGTTTAAGTTTGAAACGGGCATGATCTGCTTTTCTAACAGTACAAAATTTTACTAAAAAATTATATATATATATATTATATATATATATATATATATATATATATATATATGCGCCTCGGTGGTGTAGTGGTTAGCGTTGATGACTACGAATCCATCGGCCCCGGGTTCGAGACCCGACGGCAGCCGGCGCGCAGCAAAACCCAGCTGTTTCATCCTTCCACACAATAAAGAAAGTGGTTGGTAGATAAATGGGTACCCTAAGTGGCCTAGTGGTTAAGACGCTGGGCTGCTGATGAGGCGTGGTTCGGATTCCACGTTAAACTGTAGGTCTAAGGTGGAGTGAAAAGCTTGACCTTCGTCAGAATGAACAATTCGGGCGGAAGCTAACCAAAGGTTATATATATATATATATATATATATATATATATGTGAGAAAAAGAGAGATAGCGGGACAAGGAAAGTCATTGGTATTTTTTATTCATTTATAGTATTTTTGTTGTTAATATCTGAATAATGAAAATGTTCGAATTAAAGTACTTGTAATTAAAAAAAAATAATGGGGTTGTTTAACCTCCTCCGCAACATCTAAGGTCATACGACGGAGGGGGTACCTACAGCTTTACGTGGGATCCGAACCACGGGTCGCTACATAATCTGGATGCGGAGGACGGTTTCCCATCCAATTAGTACCCAGACCCAATGTCGCTTAACTTCACTGATCGACGGGAAGCGGTTACGACACTGACCACGCGTAGCCTTTGTAATCCAAATATATAATTATTTATATTACTTACAAGTTTTATATTCTGAGAAATAATTGCTGTCGTATCTGTCAATGGCAACCTTCAGAGAGTTTTGTTACAAGGAAGCTTCTACTGTATATATATACAATATACTATATATTGTATAATATTAGGAGAGTATCACCAAAACAGTGTACGATTTGCATCTTAAATGAGAGTATAAAACGTCTGGCCTGATTTCAAAGCAGATGCAGTT
>JAJOZX010006278.1:0-30000 GCA_023014485.1 Bathynomus jamesi | reverse complement strand
TTTATTCAAAGATGAATAAACACATTTTATAAAAGAAATTAATTTATTATAATTAAAGAAAAGAGAAGTACGTTTCGGTCCTCAACTACGGCACTTTCCTTTTCTCCACTGAAAGTTTGAAAAGAAATAGCGAAGGTTTCACCATTGAAGACAAACCTCTTGGTTTTCATTAATAATAATTTAATTTCTTTCATTCAATTGCGGTTCAATTTTCCATTTAAAAGTAGTTTCGGAAAAAATTCGCCTAGAAACAAAGTTTCTAAAAAGTACAGAAAAATATTAATCAGTAACAGTTCGGTTTTGTTCTTGAACTTTTATTAATCACGTAAAAGAATAAATTATTCAAATAAAACAAAATTTGTCAATTATTGATTTTTTACGTTTTTTTAAATTGTTTCTAGGCGAACTTTTTTCTGAAACTGTACGTAAAAAGTTTTTCCTTATATATTATATCGTATTAAAATGACTAAATATATCCCTTTTTCAGTACAGCACGAATGTTTCATCAACAACAAACAACATTCATTACAGCATATATTGAAGTTTCTATATGGAACTCGGAATACTAATAAACAGAATATATCCTCAGTAAATACCTTTTCCGCTTGAGGTAGCTATCAAATATAAGCCTAACTGAATCCAATCTAGGATAGCAATTCATCTTTCGAATACAGAGGAATAAACAGAGGAGCGGCAGAGAGAAAGAAATAATGGAAAGAGAAAATAATTCGACGTAATTACAGACTTCCAAAAACATCCGAAAAAGTAAATAAAATTATAGAAATGCCGACATTAAAAAGAATCATATCAATTAAGGTTAATTATTTAATGCGGTCTCTATAATTTAGCCATTTTTCACTCATTAACTACATTCGGCTGAATATGTATTTGTTATACTCTTAATTATTACCTTCATTCAAAATGGAATATTTGATTCTGGAGTCCCATTCTAGCTTTTTCGTTCTACAATTACCTCGGTGTTATTGAATTTATTCATATCGATATAGGCTCGTTTACACACACACACACACAAGTTTTACGACTGATATTTTGAACTACAAACGAAATAAAAGGATCACCCGAAGATCAGGGCCCCCAGCCTTCTTTAGTTAGCCTTATAATGCTAACTAACGAAAATATCACGACCTAACCTAAACAATCGTTAGGTCAATTGTACGCCCTTGACGATTGGTTAGGTTAGATCGTGATATTTTTGTTAGTTAGCTAAGGCTAAAGAAAGCTGAGAGCCTTGATCTTCAGGTCATCCAAATAAAATTGTTAAATTAGAGATAAAATAAAATAAAACAGTTAATATTAAGAATAAATTAAAATTGTAAATGTGAAAATTAAGGAAGTTATAATATTACGTACGAGATCTTTCTCAAATGAAAAGTATATAAATAAAAAATAAAATATAAAGAAAATGATTAAGTCGCTTTATAAAAAATGATTTGTAAACGAATAGCGAAGACACCTAATTCAATTACGCTCAAGTTGGCTACCATCTACCAATAGGTTGACAGCAGAGACGGGAAACGTCGCCGCAATACCAAATGAATTTATCACGTATGAGGGTCTATAGTTTTCCATTGGGAAATTGAATACTTAGAGAAGATATGGGCTGGTAGTTGTACGATCTGTGGAAGAGGCCTTTATAGATATAGACTTTTAAGATCTCATGCTGTATAAGGTTTCAGAAATATACTTAGGATATATATATAGAGAGAGAGACATATTGCGTTTATATTTGCTTATTGAAGTTAACTGATACCTTTATTCATTAACCCTCTAACGCCGACTGGGTCGAATACGTACCGTTTCAAATACACGCATTTAGACTTAACCCAACAAAAACGTTCGGAGTTAAAGGGTTAAAAAAGTCTGGGAAGATATATAAAAGGCTTGGCTTAAATGTAAATAAAGGTTATAAATAATATTTTGGGTTGTTCAGCTTCCTTCCTAACATCTAAGGTCAAAAGATGGATGGGACGTACGGTATTTTTGTCGTATGCGACCCAAAACCCCACAAGGGAGAACCAGTGAGGCCTCTTAATCGTCGGAATCTAAAGTCTGAGCGGAGATTCTAACCCAGGACCTTCAGATTACCAGCCCATCATTTTACACCTGTTACTCTCGCGGGTTACGAGTGTAGGATTGCCAAATGTTCCGAATGTGTGTGTTTGGACAGAGTCCAGCATCAAGCGTCTACCGGACGCAATGAAATGTGTATATGTAAGAATGTGTATTCTTAGCTGAATATATATATATATATATATATATAATAGAGCCAAGTGATTTATGAGGTGGAAATCTCAGTCGAATAAGGAACAACAAGACCAGTCCATATACAAACATTTAATGTGCAGAGTTTTCGACATTTCTAATGTCATCTTCAGTGCTAAAAATAAGATATATATATATACAATTAAAACCAACTATAAACTTAAAACAATTTAAATACTGACGAATATCACAGTGAAAACTTAAAACATATGAAATTATACAGTAAATACAATTAAAATATAAAATATTGTAAAAGGAACTATAAAAAGGGGGCTTACCTTTATCGTAAGAAAAGAATAAATGTAAATAAAATTATTATAAATAATTTAAAGGAACATTAATGAAAAGTTTAAAATGTAAAACATTAAAATCTATAAAATCTTAAAAAGGAACAAATCAGGTACAAGTTATTCAATCACAGAGACAGCAAAGAATGGGAATGAATTAAAAAAAAATATATATATATATGTATATATATATATATATATCTATATATATATATATCAGACTTACTACGGATAAACTGTCTTTATTTCTCTTCGTTCCTACATCTTTAAAATAAATGTAAATTAACTCATTTTTTGCATTATTTAATAAGATTTGTCACATAACCCCATTCTGCCAATAAAGCATAAAACCTGCTTGTGAGTGTCAGTTATATACTATGTATGTATGTATGTATGTATGGGCGTGTATATATATATATATATATATATATATATATATATATATATATATATATATATATATATATTCAACTGCAAACACAGTATAATTAACATAAAGAACGACGCTTGAATAGAAGAACATTCCGCGCAAGATGAGGAGAGAGAACGAACAAATGAAAAAATGAGGTAACCACCCGGGAATCGAACCCGGGATCTTCCGATTGCCGGTCAGATATGATAACCATTACACCATGGGCCTCACTCGATCAGAAGTCGTAATTCTCCTACATACCCGCAGAAACCAATGCCCCGAAGGGGCACCTGTCGCATGCCGCACCTATATATACATTTCAACTGCAAACACACAGTATAATTAACGTAAAGAACGACGCCCATGGTGTAATGGTTATCATATCTGACCGGCAATCGGAAGATCCCGGGTTCGATTCCCGGGTGGTTACCTCATTTTTTCATTTGTTCGTTCTCTCTCCTCATCTTGCGCGGAATGTTCTTCTATTCAAGCGTCATTCTTTACGTTAATTATAGTGTGTGTTTGCAGTTGAAATGTATATATAGGCGCGGCATGCGGGAGGTGCCCCCTCGGGCATTGGTTTCTGCGCGTATGTAGGAGAATTACGACTTCTGATCGAGTGAGGCCCATGGTGTAATGGTTATCATATCTGACCGGCAATCGGAAGATCCCGGGTTCGATTCCCGGGTGGTTACCTCATTTTTTCATTTGTTCGTTCTCTCTCCTCATCTTGCGCGGAATGTTCTTCTATTCAAGCGTCGTTCTTTACGTTGATATATATATATATATATATATATATATATATATATATATAGTGGCGGATCCAGGGGGGGTTCATTAGGTGCCCGTGAACCCCCACTACCACCACTACCTTTTTATAGAACAAGTAACCTCACTTTAAATACTAGGTGTGGAGGTGACCTGAACTGGTCAGGAAGTTATATTTGAATGAATAAGTAATTAATTACAACCTAAATCGCAGTTTACCCTATATACTCGTGTAACCGGCGATCTCATGTAACCGTAATAAAACGCGAATACCTACACAAATTCACTTTTTTATATTGCGAGTATTTGAATCTGTGTGAATTTGAATCTGTTCTACGCAGATGCATGCAAGTATATTTGATTATATTCAGAGACATATTCGTAATTGAAATCGTATAGATTGGGATTTTGGGTATCTGTTAGATATATGTTAGACAAGCTGGATACGTGTCAGATACAACAACGACGACAGCAATGAGTCAAGTGATATACTTTATAATAAAACCTTGTTTCTGATATCTGCTTGTGTATTATTTCCCTTCAGTGACGCATCTTTCTCGTTAATAACGAGGCTACACTTTGACACAAGACTTCGTAAATAAAAAAATTACATTGCTGTAGTTCATGGCACTCTCATGACGTAATGAAGACACGAGAGCAAAGATATTATACTTGAGAGTAATTAATGATTTATATAATTGTTAGAAACTAAGCTTGCCTATCTCACACCAGTGCATTAAATGCCTGATGATTAACTTTTTAAAACCCTAATATACCACAATTTAGATCGAGCAATAGCTTAACCCCCTTTTTTTTTTTTAATTTCTTCACTCACTTGCGCCAGTAACAATAATAAACAAATTATGTATTTGTGAAAAGAGATACAGAGCTTGAAGTTTGAACTATATAGATGTGAATAAATCTTGTTGGTGGAATATATCTCCGATCTATGATTACCAACGGCAGCATTGAATCCGCCCCTGTATATATATATATATATATATATATATATATATATATATATGAGGAGACTGTAGACACCAATCGACCAGGGAAGTACTCTAGGGGGAAGTTCAGCAGGAAACAGAGTGCTGAAATTCCGGTTTCTCCTGTCACTATCCTCCTTAGCTGATCTTTTTCCGCGTCTCATCTGCATTGTGAGCAAAACATAAGCTACTCCTTCTATTCCTCACTACACATAACATGCATCTTACACACTACACATTCTTTTAAAATTAAAGAAAAATGGCACAGTTTTTAACAACCCTCGGAGACCTTCATTTTGGCTCTCCTTTTCTTTCTATTCCGGAGCATTTTTGCGGGCGTTTGCCGTTGACCCCTCCTTCCTGCATAATATATATATATACTGTGTATATATATATATATATATATATATATATATATATATATATATATATATATACAGGGTGGGCCGTAAGTTTCCATACATAGGAAAAATTAAACGTTTGTTTTTATGTTTCAGATACCCTAAGAATATGCGTTTGACGTAAGATCTTGTTTACTGATGAAGCAAATTTTTACGTCAATGGAGAGGTTAATCGGCAAAACATACGTTATTGGAGTAATGCTAACCCTAACTGGCTGAGTCCGACGAAGATGCAAGGTGCCGGTAAAGTGATGGTGTGGGCCGGATATGGGGTGACAGAATTATTGGACCAATTTTTTTTGTCAGTGGAAATCTTAATGCCGAAAGGTATCTTAACATGTTGCAAGAAGAGATTTTCCCATCCCTGCTAAACGAGGAAGGTAACTTCCCAGTTTACTTCCAGCAAGATGGAGCTCCACCTCATTATGGTCTTCACGTGCGTCGGTATTTGGATCAGCAGCAGCAGTTTCCGGATGCTTGGATTGGTCGGCGTGGTCCTGTGGAGTGGCCTCCCAGATCCCCAGATCTCACCCCCCTTGATTTCTATCTTTGGGGGCACTTGAAGGCCATGGTGTATCAGGAAAAGATACGAGACATAAATCATCTAAAGGAACGTATCACCAACGCCATTACAAGCATAACGTAAACTGTGCTAATGCGTGTTCATCAACAGTGGGGAACACGTATTGAAATGTGTTTTCAAAACAATGGCAACCATGTAGAGCATATTATATAAATAAAAATGGTTGTCCAAAAAAATGTTTATTTTTCCTATGTATGGAAACTTACGGCCCACCCTGTGTATATATATATATATATTATTCTCTTGTTACAACAAATGTATTCCTTGTACATATATACATAGAACAATAAAAATGAGAGAAATTATTATAAAGTGAAAACACGCCTATTATTCATTATTCAGAGAATATCACGCGCGAACAGTAAAAGGAAATAAAAGCAATAAAAGCGAAAAGAGTTTATTAAATCCTTAACTTTTCGGTAATGATGCTGATGATTACTATTCAGCAAAGAGGAAAAGAATTTTCCTTTGTTCCGAACAGGAATCAGCATCGTTGCTGAAATGGAGAGGATTTAATAAAGTTTCCTCTTTGCTGATTATTTCTCGTAATACACACACGTACACACACACATACACACACACAGTATATATGTATATATACATATAAACAACACACAAAAACTGCTTAAATCAGATTACAACTGATGGAAGTGATGTTTAGCAAACAACCAGTGCTGTTAAAGCGGTTTTGCAGACCTTCTCCTGTTCAAATGATAATGAGAAATGACAAGCGCAGAACCTTAGGCTTTAAATTCTACCCGAACGAAGTCTCACGTGAATTTTAAATAATTTTTTATGTAAAGTTCTATATTAAGCTTAGTAATCCTTTCGCGAGAGATGATAAACTACAATGATGCATTAATATTCATATATAATTTAACCTACTCTATGGCTGTAGACACGAGAAAAGTTTCTTAACTCTCAAAAAACTGTGCATATTTTGTTCCAAGTATTAAAGAAAACCTGATATTGACTTGACACAACAGTTTTGCATTATAAGTCGTTCCTAAACGGACAAAGAACAGAAAAACGCATTAATATTCATACCTACTTTACCGATGCCTCAACGCAAATTTCCAACTTTTTAAAAGATGCGTTAAAAAATACCGTTTTGCGTAAATTTTAAAACTTCCCTCAGCTCATTATGAAGTGTCTCTCAGTTTATAGGTACAGTGTTCAAAAATGGAACAAAATTGAACAAGTTTACCTTTTTAAAACGCGAGGAAATACCTACATGATGCTTTTATGCATACATATGTACATACATACATAATACAGACGTGTGTATCCAATACCGTACATACAATTGTAGGTATTGCATAGTCTCTGTGTGTGTATGTATGTATATATACACACACACTGTATAGTTTATTTTTCAGGGTTGTTTAACCTCTTTCGTAACAGCAAAGGTCATATGACAGAGGGAACTAACAGCTTTACGTGGGATCGAACTACGGGTCGCTACATCATCTGGACACGAAGGATGGTCACCCATCTAATCACTACACAGACCCAATATCGCTCAATTTCACTGATCGACGAGAAGTGGTTTCTACATGGGCACGACGTAACCCGCAATCTTACAGAAGCTTTGCTAATGCGAACTTGATGTGGAAGTGGAATGGTTTCCTCATACTCTCCTCCTCACACAATCAGGTACACTGAGCTCGCGTCGAATCCTCCTTACCCTTTAAAAAATATGTCTATTTCGACCCACGTTATAAATATGGCGTTCGTTATTTAATTAAAAATTTGGTCCCTTCAACAGGTCTATCTCATACAGGATGCTGTATGTGCTTCAAATCCTGTTTTCGTCTCGATAAAAAAAATTTAATACCTTACCTTACCTTACCCTGTACGAACACAATTTTATAGATTATATATAGATTATATATATATATATATATATATACCTTGTTAACCTTGTTTGGGTTCCATGCGTCGGTCAAGCTGGTGGCCCCGCCTCTAGTCCTGGCTTGGTGGAGGAGCGAGTTGCTCTCTTGCGCTCTCCATCGTACATAGCCAAGTACACCCGGCTCATCTGGTACCGTCCTGAGCCAGGCATCTAGTCTTCTCTTGAAGAGTGAAGACATATATATATATATAATATATATATATATATATAAAAAACTGTTTATTAAGCGATGTAGATCAAACCAAATTTTGTTTTTTATTTCGAGTTCTTTTCAGTTGGTGCGGTAAAGAGAATTTTATATGCAAATTTTATCACAAGAAGATTAACAATTTCTTACGAATAATTTAAGTTTCCATAAAATGAAAAATTTTAGTTTCATTTTACTTGTTCAGTACATACATACATACATACATACATACATACATACATATATATATATATATATATACTGCATTTACAAGCAATTAACCAAGTCCCTAATGAATACTCGATATAATACCAATGATACCAAGGCAGCAGGGAAGAAAGTCACGAGAAACGAGTGGGGTGAATTTCACCTGTAGATTCCTTATAGTTCAGATCGGTTACAAGAAGGAACTTGGAGAAGAGGGATTCGACTTACTACTTCACTCACAAACGGATACAAACTACCCAGATACAGTTTTTCTACACTTTACATTTTTACACTTATTTAACACCGCTTCCCGATAGATCGTCGAAGTTAATCGACAGTGGTCTGGTAGTAATTGGATGGGTGAAATACCTCTGTGTCCAGATAATGTAGCTACCAATGGTTAGGATACACGTAAAGCTGTTGATCCCCTCCTTCGTACGATCTTAGATGCTGCGAAGGAGTTAAACATACCAAAAACAAACAAAACATCATGAATGCTTTAAGTACATAACCATATTATAAAATGGAAAGAAAAGAAAAGTTTTCTTTTTAATTTCTTATAAATATTTTAAATGCAGCAACCGGATTATGATTTATAAAGGCGACGGACTGGAATGTATAATGATCAAACAATAAAAATTAGCCTCGCTGAAGATGTCTTTTAAGGGGGCTGGCTTAGCGAGGTCGGCAAGAGCGTTAACTAAAACCAAGCGACGTGGTTTCGAGTCCCATTTCTTCCCAGTTTCTCAAATTCCCACTCAAATGTCTTTTCCATTAATATATATACAGGGTGTCCCAGAAGTCTGAACTCATAGGAAAATAGATATTATATTTTTAAAGTGAACAAACATTTCTAATGTCAGTTTTGCATATTTCAGGAAAGAAAATACCCTAATGGCTCAGTATACCATCAGGAGAAGGTGGAACTGGTATTGCTACATGTTCCGGAAAAAGCCAGAGGAGATATGTCGGTTATTTGACGAACATGCCTCCCTCTGGCTTTTTCCTTCTTTTGATTGGTATACTGAGCCATCAGGCTATTTTGTTTCCTGAAATATCTAAAACTGACATATTAGAAATGTGTTTGTTTCACTTTAAAATATAATATCTATTTTCCCTGTGAGTCCAGACTTCTGGCACGCGCACACACACACGCGCACACACGCGCGCACACACACACTACATATATATATATATTGAAAATAGAATTAGGGTTTGAGCATATAAGAATTAATTAATTATTATTCCGTAATTAAATTGTAGTTACAGTGATAGGAGGTTATACGACCTATTACTGACGTTGCATTCATTACCACACTGTTTCATCAGGTGAATATCTGCATTTCATTTTAATTATGTGTCCAAATTATACTGAACGAAAATTGTTTCCAACATGCGAATAATTTCACTTACACTCCATTTATTCTGATGAAAATGGATAATATTCATATTTACAATTATAATAATAAGAGGGAGAGGTAATTTCGCAAACTTGCGTTTGAACCATCATTCATTTCTCCATTCATTCCTTTATTCATTTCATGATCTAATGATCCATCACTTTTTCATTAGGACCTTTAGAATTTAGATCTTAAATCGTATCTACAAAATTTTTGTATTTTATAAAATGTCTGAAAGTAATAGGAGCCATTTTGCAAAATGGCTGAAGATAGAAACTGGTCGTAACATGTAGGTTGTTTAGTAGGTAATAAAGTTTGTATTTTATTGCACGTAAATAACAGATCTTTGTTTATTGTTAATTTTAATCTATTCCTCGGACTCGTATACGACTCAACCGTATTTCCGAATTAAAGGTTTTGAATTTGAATTCAGTATTTCTGTTTCGTTATATAAATCTCTCTCTCTCTCTCTCTCTCTCTCTCTCTCTCTCTCTCTCTCTCTCTCTCATTATTCTTCTTCTTCTTCAATAAAAGGAGAAACTTATAAGTTAGTGAAAATGTTCATTGTATATATGAGGTCCTCCTAGGAAGAAGTGGCTAAGTGACAAAAGTAAAAAGCGCCAGAAAACGCTTTATAAAGTTGTACCAATTTGAAAATTCCCAACTTTTGAAGAGGTTTCATCGAAATATCTTCAAGAGTATATATCACTTGTTTTTCCTGGCACTTCATAACTTCGTTTAACTCTAGAAAGCCAGCGTGACTTATTACAATAAAAGTACATTTGTTTTTTCTGGAAATGATGTATTTTTATTGTACGCGAGTTAAATTTTTATTGTTGTCCAGTAACTTATAAATGTAATTTTCAAAATGGGGTTACGTAGACCCGACACTACTCGCTATGTGCACGTTTTCACACTGGTCTTCTAGGGTTAAACTACTTAAACTCTGAGGGTTGAAGCGCAATTTTGATTTGGTAAATTATTTTCTGCAGAAGCTTCTCAATCCGAGGTTGCAGAGTCACGCAACAATTCGTTCGGTTCTTTTCAATATTTCATTAATGTATCAGTGCCTTTTCGCTATAAATTCAATAAATTTAACGAGTGAAGGAAATATGAACCATTTTCGTCGACAGCTTTAACAGTTTTATTACGTTATACTGAGTAAAGACTAAGAAGCAATTCGATTAATTGTTCACAATAATCTAATTCAAAATTAAGACATTTTTAACAATATGCCGAGTTTTTTAACACGTTTTCTTCAAAGAATAATTTTCAAATTCAAACAAATTTCAGCATATTATAAAATCAAAGACTGTATGCGAAACTCTTATGACAATAATCGAGGAACACTACAGTATTTCACACAATTATTTACAGTTTACGAAGGAGCGTTTTAAGCCCAATTTATTTTCCCAAGATTCCTTGAAAAGAAACTGTTCAAGTTTTAAATACTTCGACAAATGTGGGGAATTCAGAAAAAGCAACGATTTACAAGGAGGGTCTAATTTACGTATATAACACTAGGCAACAAATTTCAACTTTTTTTTTGTTACAGACACGTGAACTACTGATTCCTACTAAAGCGGTGATGCTGATTTCAGATCTGATATCAAAATTTCTCTATCACGTCCAGATTTTGTGTAACCGAAAACCCCTATTTTTCATTTTTTTTCTCACCCGCTTCTATTACGAAAGCCGTCTAAGCTACTTTTCCGTGCCACGTTTTATGTTAAGCATACTTAAATAATTAGTGAACAGGGATGTCTTTCCAAATTTATTCTGGCTTAAGACAGACAGCGGAATTCCGCTGGCGGAGTTACCACCCCTGCGCCCAACCATCCACCCAAAGCGCGTTAGTATTTTGTTGTTACTACTGAAAGGCAAATTCCTGTTCTTAAGTGAAACTTTGGTGTGTGTCCTCTTCCTTTGTCGCTTGTAGGATGACGAGCTCTCCTTCTGCAGGAACCAACAATAATCTCCCATCATATTTGGGTTGAAATTACCTTGGTATCTGTTTTCCATAACTGAGATCTGTTGGTGGAAGCGCTCACCATGCTCGTCACTTACAGCCCCAAGGTTGGCTGGGAAGAAGTCAAGATGAGAATGTAAAAAATGAATTTTCAAAGACATTCTGCATCCATTATTTCATAAGATTTAAGCATGTTTTCTACGAGTTTACGGTGGTTTTCAGCTTTGTGGTTTCCAAGAAAATTTTTGACAACTTCAACGAAAGATGTCCATGCTCCTAGTTCATTCTCATTTAGGTTAGATGGAAACGATGAGTCGTGGATGACACTGCGGATCTGTGGTCCAGTGAAAACTCCAGCTTCTAGCTTAGCATCTGTCAATATTCCTTTGAATTTATCCTTTAAATATTGGAAACCACTACCTTGATGATCCATACCCTTCACGAAATTTTTCATAAGGCCAAGTTTAATGTGAAGTGGTGGAAGATGTACTTTCTGAGGGTCAATAAGTGCTGGGTGTTTCACATTGTATTTACCAACATGATGTTCAGTTCTAGATGGCCAATCATGTTTTTTGTAGTGGTTCTTGTCATCTCTGCTGTTCCATAGACACAAAAAGCACATATGCTTTGTGTAGCCCAACTGTAACCCAAGAAGTAATGATACAACTTTAAGGTCGCCACAAATTTCCATGTGTGGTCCTTATATTTGATGAGTCTTAGCAGCAGTTTCATCGATTCATAAGTCTCATTAAGGCCAGTGGCATGTGCTACAGGTATTGAAGGTTTTTCATTGCCGTTGTGCAGTAATACAGCTTTAAGGCTAGCTTTACTAGAGTCAATGAACAGTCTCCATTCTTTTGGATCATAGCGACAGCCAATCCCTTGCATCAGACCACTGATATCGTGGCAGAAACAAACGTTTTCTTCCTGTAAGTAAAATGATGAAAACTGCAAATGGCGATGGCGGAAATGGGAAGCTTTGGTGTTTGGTTGGAGAAGATTAAATTCTTGAAGTCTTGAACCAAGCAACTCTGCCTTTTCTTTTGGTAATTCCAAATCGCGCACTAAGTCATTTAACTCCGCTTGACTTAACAAATGTGGGGAAATATTTGCATCTGGAACATATATGCCATCTTTCCCTGTTTCTATATCACTAGCAGAATCTTTAGATGAACTGCTGTCTGTTATCGTTGCTGGTGGAACTGGTGGTGGATTTGTTTCATCATGTGGTACTGGTTTCATTGCTGATTCGCAGTTTGGGTACGTGATCTTTGATTTGTTTTTCTTTGTGAAACCAGCAATCTTTGTCAAACAAAAATAACAATCATTGAAGTGATTTTTCGGCTCACGCCAAACCATGGGGACTGAGAATGGCATAGCTTTTCTTTTACCATTCATCCAAGCTATTAACATTGCATTGCACTGTGCACAGCAAATATGTGGTGCCCAGTCCCTCTGTTGGTCTCCTAACTTAGTCAAAATAACACTTGTAGGCAAGTTTAATCTTTGTTATGTTTCTACGTTGTGGCTTAGGTGTATATTGTCTACAGACAAAGCAGAAGTTGTCTGGGTGATTTACACAAGCACGTCTATTTGATGCCATTTTGAATTACCATACAATATCTGAAAAAACGTAGAAAGTAATTATTACGATGTGCAAATTAAAAAGAAATACACACCATAGTACAAAACAAATGCTATAAAAACACACAAGTCACCACAACCTGTCACTTGCTCATCAGCAGAGAGCTTCAACAACCGTTCTGCTTGACTGTCACGTAGCGACTGACTGTTGGGCCGTTGCCCATTACTATGCTCTTGACTCAGTGTTGCCAACTCGGGATAAATTTTATTTATCAAAATTCTTCGAATTTGTATATAGTTGGCAAAAAAAATTGCTTTAACCTTGAAAAGCAAGTTTCATATTACTGGCATTAAGCCGATTAAAACCAAAATCTGGACGTGGTAGAAAATTTTACTAAAAGTGATTTGCATTTTACACAAAATCTAGACGTGATAGAAAAAATCTAATTATAGATTTGAAATCAGCATACCGAAATTAGCTAGGAGCACCTATTTGGTCTTCTGTAACAAAATCTTTGTTGCCTAGTGTAATGAATCATTGCCTTCAATTTCGGCAGTTCCGATAAAATAATTACCGTGACTAGTAGGCCCTACAACTTAAAATGGGTGGGAAACCTCCCAAACCAATGGAAACAATTTTAAAACCGTTTACGCAACATTAATACAAAATTATCGAAATTTTCGTAAAATAAATTTGGCTTTTCCGAACTACGTAAACATTTTGCCACATTTTTTAAGTATAAAAATGTTTACATTTCACTACCAATTTAGACTCCTTTTAATTACATTTTTATGATAGAGGCAGTGAATGGAGTTATCATTCTTACATTATACTAAGATTAATATAAAAAATTATATATTTTTTTTTATAAAATTGCTATAAGAAAATACAGAGATTGTTTTATATGACTTCTACGAGTATATGTATTCTACAAACTGAAAAATGTTGTCATTAGAATTTAGTACCAATGACGAAATAACAAAGTTAAATAAAATAAATTATTAAAACAAATTAAACAAAATTAAGTAAAATAAATAGTCCAGCTTCACAATTATTTATGTCATTGTAAATTGTAAAACTAATGTATTTATTTTATTATTAATAAAGGTAATAAAATAAACGAAATTATTTGACTACGATAACTAGTTAAAGAGCTTTACATCCATATATTGTATACAACATAAGGAATTTTTCTTTGTCCAACCTATGGAAGGCGCGCACACACACACACACACACACACACACACACACACACACACACCACACACACACACACACACACACAGGCGCTTTTAAAAGTTTTGTCCTTGCATCTCGAAAAGTTAAAAAAGAAGCATTTTACGTCAGCAGATTTACCTACTGAGCGGCAAGCCTTGTCTTATATAAAAAGAATTTTAATTTCATCTTAATTACACAAAATACTGCGTACAAAAGGAATGATTCTACACTAATTAAGGAAAAATCCTTACATAAAGAAATAATTCTAAAGGAAGTCAATCATATGGGATGAAAGTCAAAATATGATAGTTGAAATATGATGATAAAAACCCACTCTAATAGACAGAGTTGATTTCCACAACAGTTTCGATGCCCCGAAGAGGATGCCAGTGAGCATCGAAACTGTCGTGGAAATAAAATCTGTCTATTAGAGTGGGTTTTTATCATCATATTTTGACCTTCACGTAGAAAAAAGTGAATTTTTTTGCATTTATGATAGTTAAACTTGAACGTATTCCCTAATGTCATGTAAATAATTAAAATATTGAGTATTGAGAAAAATGTGTTATATATTTCAATCATTTTAATTTTGATTATTCGTTTTAATGATTTATTTAAAAAGGGTTGAACACATCGAAGAAGGGTGAAATTGAATACCGCCTCAAAGGGAGTAATTCATTTTTCACTCGATTCACTCCATAAATCACTCATTTATGTAAAATAAAGTTTTATGAAAGAGCAAAATTATGATCTCGTGAGAACTATTTTTCACCATTTTTTTTTTTTATAGAGTTAATTAGTAATTTTATAAAGAAAACCCCTTTTTAATGTATTCTGAACTGAAAAATGGATTTCTCTTTTTTTTATGGTTTATTTCATCGGTATTTTCAAACTGCGAGATCCACTTATATTTTCGGAATAACGCATATACTCACCAACTTCACCTACAGATTTAAAAAAATATTTAATGTGACTGTGTGTGTGTGTGTGTGTGTGTGTGTGTGTGTGTGTGTGTGTGTGTGTGTGTGTGTGTGTGTGTGTGTCTAAGCTATCAGGAAAAGAAAATCAGTATAGGAGTCAGTAGCCGGAAGTATCTGCACTACTTTATCATTAAAAGTAAATACAAAAAATATTAAAATTTACATCATTATAGTATGCAAAGGAATAAGCGTTACTTCAATCAGTGGAACCTAGATCACACGAGATCAGTGTGACCTTATAACAACAGCCCTGCCAGTCAGTGTCCGTAGCTCAGTGGATAACAGTTTTTAATGTAACAGTTTTTTTTCAGTTATTCACTGAGCTACAGTATTTTATATGGAACAGTTTTTTTTATATGTAACAGCTCAGTGGATAACGCAGTTTCTCTATAAACGAAGTGGAGATATTGATGTCGGAGTTCGAGCCCCGATTATGCTAGTAATAATAATACAGGAGTTATCGCAATGGGCCGCATTAGTTGGCCTGAGCGCTGTCAGTTTCTGGCCCTCCTAAATGATTATTACAGTGCCACCAACTCTATTGTAATACAGTACGACTGTACATGTACATTTTCCTTTTTTGTTACATATCCCAATTCCTCAAAAAACCCACTCGAAAGGATACGAGGCCCTCCTAGGAATAAGTGGCTAAGCAACAAAAGTTAAAAAATGCTAGAAAACGCAGTAAAAAATTTTACCACTTTAAAAGTGGAATAACTTTTGAAGATATTTTGAAGATATTTTGAAGAAATATCTTCAAAGTTCAAAAGTTATATAAGGCTTTCAAATTGATAAACAAATTACTGCGTTTTTTACTTTTATCGTTTAGCCACTTCCTCCTAGGAGGGACTCGTATGACCAACTGCGCAATACACACCGACCAAAAGGTTAAAATTACACTTTTAAATTAAAGAGAAGGATCGTCTCTGATGAAAATAGTTTCGTAATTATGGAGTCGTTACCAATGAGCGATAGATATCTTATCGACATGATATTTAGTCGACAAACACCATGTTTAGAGGGTTACCTTAATTCAAATCAAATTAGGTTAGGCTAGATCAAGTTACATTACTACGCAGATGTCTATGAAAGGTCTCGTTACCATTTTTGGGTATGGATACACAGTTAACTATCATATAATACTGAAAGCCGAATACAACTTTCAAAAACTTTCTTGTACCGTTTGTACGTAACATTAAGTCTTATTTTAATTTTTTTTACTTCCAATAAAATCAATATTTTTTTAAATCAGTCTTCAGATTTCTAGTTTTTGTACGAATGAAAAAATAAAAATATTTATGATCTTTAAATGTCTCGTATAAACTGAAGTATCTCTAAATTTTTTATTGCTCGAGTTACCGATCAGCGAGTTCGGTGTGAGAGCATCAGGTATAAATGGGCACGTTCGCTTTAGGTCTGTTATTTGGTAGGCGAACTTCATCTGGTGTGAGAGGGGTTGCTTGATGTTATTTTGTACTCGAGACTGAATAATGGGACAGGTCCGGAATACTCCCTTCTTATTTTTCTTTTTAAGATTTACAGTTTCGGAAAAAAATTCGCCTAGAGAATTTTTAAAACTCAAAAAACTACTAATTTGTAATACTTTTTTTTTTTAGAGTAATAGTGTTTCGAAAACAAAACCCACTAATTAGTAATTTTTGTGCTTTTTAGAAATTTCGTGCTTGTACCCGAACTTTTCTCCGATACTTCAGTGGGTGAGAGACATCGCAGGGAAAGCGGTTCGAATCTGGTAGGAATATAAAAATTTGCAGATTTGATTATGTGCACATAGTAACATTGCTCATATTGAATATAATATAACTGAAGTTCAGTATGGATAAAAGTAAAAACATTGAAATTTAGGAATAACATTAGGTGAAATTAACCAAATTCGGCTTCATTAAAAGACATATCGAAAGGAAAAAAACGAAAAAAACGAACTGATAAAAGAACATTTAACTGCCCCAACATTGTTCTCTCTTTTTCAAAAGAATATTTTTTTAAATGCAAAAAACCACTTTTTTCTACGTGAAGGTCAAAATATGAAAATAAAAACCCACTCTAATAGACAGAGTTTATTTCCACGACAGTTTCGACGCCCACTGGCATCCTCCTCGGGTGGATACAGAAACACGAATGAACCAAAACAAGAGGGAAAAACAGTCCAGGGACCGACCGTTAAGAAATTCGCACCTAGGTTAGATCCCATTCTCCCGACACCGGAAGGGCATTTTCATTAAGTACATTCGCGCAAATTTAAAACTATCTTCCTGTTCTAAACATACAGATTCTATTATATTTTTCTTACATAATTATTGAATTTATTATTAATTTTATTACATTTAATATTGCATAATTATTTATTACAGAAATTATAAATTTATTATTACATTGGTTATTACATTATTGTTTATTATACAGAACTTATAAACCGAAAAACGAATGAAAAAAGCCGATTAGGAAACAATCCAGAGAAATTCGCACCTAGGTTAGGTACCGTTCTCCCGACACTGGAAGGGCATTTTATTACAGGGTCCGCTTATAAGTACATTCCCACAAATTAAAACTATCTTCTTGTTCTATACATACAGATTCTAATATTTTGACATAATTACTGCATTTATTATTACATTCATTTACATTTTTTTTAACATTTATTATTATTACCTTTACCCTAATTATTAAATTTATAATATTACCTTTATTATTACATCTGTTGCATTTATATTTATTTCCACATTTATTACTTCCATTATTACATTTACTAAAGGCGAGTAAGGAAACATTCCAATCCAGAGACATTTAAGAAATTCACACTTAGGTTCGAACACGTTCCCACGACTCCGTAAGGGATTTTTTGACGAAGAATCTCATTAAAGAGTCTAACTTATAAGTACCTTCGCACAAATTAAAATTATCTACTTTTTCTATACACACAGATTCTATTATTTTTCTTTTGACATAATTATTACATTTATAAAGTACCTTACTTGATTCCCAATCTATAGCATGATTATTTTGGCTGGCCAGCCAAAATAATCATGCTATAGATTGGGAATCAAGTAAGGTACTTTATAAATGTAATAATTATGTCAAAAGAAAAATAATAGAATCTGTGTGTATAGAAAAAGTAGATAATTTTAATTTGTGCGAAGGTACTTATAAGTTAGACCCTTTAATGAGATTCTTGGTCAAAAAATCCCTTACGGAGTCATGGGAACGTGTTCGAACCTAAGTGTGAATTTCTTAAATGTCTCTGGATTGGAATGTTTCCTTACTCGCCTTTAGTAAATGTAATAATGGAAGTAATAAATGTGGAAATAAATATAAATGCAACAGATGTAATAATAAAGGTAATATTATAAATTTAATAATTAGGGTAAAGGTAATAATAATAAATGTTAAAAAAATGTAAATGTAATAATAAATGCAGTAATTATGTCAAAATATTAGAATCTGTATGTATAGAACAAGAAGATAGTTTTAATTTGTGGGAATGTACTTATAAGCAGACCCTGTAATAAAATGCCCTTCCAGTGTCGGGAGAACGGTATCTAACCTAGGTGCGAATTTCTCTGGATTGTTTCCTAATCGGCTTTTTTCATTCGTTTTTCGGTTTATAAGTTCTGTATAATAAACAATAATGTAATAACAAATTTATAATTTCTGTAATCAATAATTATGCAATATTAAATGTAATAAATAATTATGCAATATTAAATGTAATAAAATTAATAATAAATTCAATAATTATGTAAGAAAAATATAATAGAATCTGTATGTTTAGAACAGGAAGATAGTTTTAAATTTGCGCGAATGTACTTAATGAAAATGCCCTTCCGGTGTCGGGAGAATGGGATCTAACCTAGGTGCGAATTTCTTAACGGTCGGTCCCTGGACTGTTTTTCCCTCTTGTTTTGGTTCATTCGTGTTTCTGTATCCACCCGAGGAGGATGCCAGTGGGCGTCGAAACTGTCGTGGAAATAAACTCTGTCTATTAGAGTGGGTTTTTATTTTAATATTTTTTTAATTTGTCTTCGAAGCAAGTTCAGTAAAACAAAAAAGGAAAAAAATTTTCCTTGAGTATTCCTGTAAAAATTAGTTTATTTATATTAAAAGAAAAGTTTTTGCTTTGTGTGAAGATGTGAATATTACGAACAATATCAGGATTAATTTACTGCAATATATTTGCACAGGCTTCATATTTTAGGTAGATAAATCAATGTGTTGAGTCAAATCCTCATTTTTCACTCTGTTTAGTACAGAATAGACCATTCGTTCACAATGTTATTGTCATGGGGCAAAAAACATTCCATCACACACACACACACACACACACACATATATATATATATATATATATATATATATATATATATATATATATATATATATATATATATATATTATACACGAACAAAACAGACAAGGGATGATTTTGTGGTACTTCCTGATCAAGCTAAGAATTCAACTTTCTAGAAGTGATCCCTTTTAGAAATAAGTGTGTATATAAGGGTTGGACAGAATAATGGGATGGGTTTAATGTATATATATATATATATATTATATTCTAGAGGATCGATTCTAAAAAGTCGAATTCCTAGTTTGATCAGGAACAAAAACAAATTTTCCTTGTGTGTGTGTGTGTGTGTGTGTGTGTGTGTGTATGTATATATATATATATATATATATATATATATATATATATATATGTATATATGTATATATATATACTGTATATTCTGAAACTGTATAAAAGGACTGAACAGATTTCAAACTAACAAAAATTTTATTAGATTTAGCTCTTCAATACTTTCAACTTAGCTGAAGCCTACTGATGGGCATAATTTTCAGTTTACCCCGAGATGTTAGTTGTCTAAGTTCACTTTTAACCATTATTAAATATAATTTAACTAGTTAGTGAATTAATTATCTTAGATATGTGCTGTTTGTATTATGAATAATATTGCTACAAATAATTATAAAAAGCTAAACGGTTCGGATGCTTCCAAATTTCCAGACTTTTTATCCATGTCATTTCTGTAATTCTATACTCGCTTTTAAAGCCTCTTCCAAAAGTTACTTTATTTTCAGTAAGGTTTATATTTTATATATAAAGGAACACAAAGGACACCAAACAGCAACAAACCGGCTGGTCCCTACGAGGCTGTCTATTTAAGGAGGAAGGTTAAAATATGGAGAAAAACTTAAGGAAAAGTGATAATTTTAAAGCAAAGCAAAGAAAAGAGGTTGAAAGTTAAATGAAATTTTTAAGGCAAAGAGGAGAGAATCCGAGTAAAAATTTCTATAATACTTTTATGCGCTAACAAATGCTTCTAGCTGCGGTTTTAAGGCAAGATAAGCATCGAGTCTTTTAAAGGACTAACACTAGCCGGCAATCCATTCCACAAATTAACTACGTGATTGAAAAAGGAATGCTTAAATCATTTTAAACACCTGGATTAAATCTCTTCGAATCTGCCTTTTTACGAGTAAGATTAAATTTAACGTTTCCAAACGGGCAGAGCGTCGTAGGATTTGTTTCTAAGTTTGGGAAACATTTTTGTAGCCCGTCACTGCATTCTCCTCATTCTGTTTATGTCCTGTCGTAAATATGGGGACCAAAACTGAACGAAGTATTCCAGGTAGGGGTGTACTAAGGAATTATATGTTAACATTGTTTACTCTTCTATGGGGGAACTTTAGGAAACACCTTTTGAAAATAAAATATACAACAGCTACTGTTTTACTCTCGTCATATATATATATATATATATATATATAATATATAGTATACAGTATCATTAAAAATTCGAGCAAATTACTTAGACAAGAACGATTACGTCGAAAGCCGTGTTGCGAATCTTTAATTAAATTATTAATGTCTAAGTAATGAACTGTTTTGTCCTAAACGATTGTCTCCATAAGCTCACCAACTACTGAATTCAGACTAATGGGACGATAATTCCCGGAAAGTGATTTGTCCCCTTTTTTAAATATTGGAGTAATGTTTGCAAGTTTCCAATCGAGCGGAAATTCTCTAAACTGTAACAATTAATTAATATATGTGTTTGGAGAGAAACTATTGCGCAATTCATTTCCTTAAGTACCCTATCATTATCTGGACCTGAAATTTATTATGATTAATTTTACCTATGCCGAGAGTATTTCACTTTCACTAATGGTAAAATTGCGAAGCTTTAAATGATCATCATTGAGGATGATTATGGTAAAGAGAATGTTTTCATATTTTCGTTAGTAACCCACGAAAGAGAAGATTTATTTAAAACTTCCGTCATTTGTAAGTCATCGTAAATTTGTTCATTGTTTTCCCCTATGAGTAGACCAATAGTCTGCGAAGCTACTTTGTTTTTAATCCTAACGTAATTATAAAATTCTTTCGGATTCGATTTAATTTGGTTTACTATAACACGGTGTCTCAGAAGTCGCGCACCATAGGCTTTATTCAGATTTACGAGGTTTACTATTCGAAATAGTTTATAAGTGATGTTTAATTATGATATATGAACGATAATGTTCGAATAATAAAATTAATAGTATGTACAGTTAATCAAAAAGCTATCTTAAAATTAAATTAAATGAAGCTACATTAGCCAATGGTGTCTCGGAAGTCGCACACCATTTAATTATTTTAAGATAGTATGTACAGTTAATAAAAAAGCTATTAATTTTATTATTCGAACATTATCGAACATATATTGTAATTAAACATCACTTATAAACCATTTCGACTCGTAAACCTCGTAAATCTGAATAAGCCTATGGTGCGCAACTTCTGAGACATCCTGTATAGTTCATAGTTGCACGTACCCCTTCTGAATTTCTAGTTTTAGAAATTTGTATTTAGTATTACTATTAGAGGGTTATATGTAAAATTTCAAACAATAATGTCTCTTGAACATCTACAAATATATGACTTTTACAACAAATGAGTACTTTGCCCGTTATTCCTCTATGTTTCATTTATATTCTATTATACCATATAACATTTGTCGAACGCCTTAACAAAATCTGTGTATATTACATTGTAGTTTTCATTGTTTTTAAGTACATCTATAATATTGTTATAATGCTCTATTAGTTGTAATAGGCATGATCATCCTGATCGGAATCCGTGTTGGTTATCATTGAATCTTTCCAAAATGTCATAGTCTTTCTTTCCAATTATTCTTTCAAATAGTTTGGTGAGATGAGATATCAGTGACACTAGTCTATAGTTCTTTGCTTGAGGCCTGTCCCCTCCTTTACTCGATATTTCCCACGTGTCCAGAGATCTCCTCCACATCTAATAAAGGGCGTAGCTCTCAACCAAATTATTGTAAATCACGACACTAATTCCCACACGCCTCTAAGCACGTGAGTGAGGTGAATGAAATCTTTATATGGTAAACAATATGTTTTTCATTTTTTATTCTCTTTTTTAGTGTTTCAAAAAGATCCTAGCTTTATTTAACATTTCTCAGAGAAATAAATCGGATAATAATTTGCTTCCAAGTAAAACAACGTATTAAATTCACTATCTAAAAATTCTGAGGTGTAACTATTCTAAAGAGGCTTTTCGGAAAATAGATATAAATATTGATCGTTTAATGGAATTATGGTGGTTGGAAAAGAAATGCACATAAGAGCTTATTAGTGGTAGTCTTCCGATAAATTTAAAATTTAAAGCCATTAGTACTTCTATGAATAATCCTATCAAGAAATAGACTGAAATTATCCTTTTGAAGAATTTATTAATTCATAATACATCCGAGTGTTACTGGATGTATGTATTCTATTAATTGTAAACATTGTAATTTATTATATATCGGTCAAACAGGCAAAACTCTGGCCACTAAAATCAAACTGCATAAATATTGTATTCGTGTTGGTGCAATCATGCACTTGATTGGAATAATTCAGCCGTCTTGTTAAGAAATAAAAAGGTTGAAAAAATATAATTGAAGCAACGTGTATTAAGCATATTAGTAATTTTAATGTTAGTTGCGGTACATATAAACTTCATTTACTTCGTACCTTATTTTTTAATCGGTATAAAAACAGTTTCCCATCACCCTTAAATAATTAGAGGGATTAGATCCTTAGTGAGAGGTTTCTGATAAGGCATATATAATACTTATATAAACTGGGTGGACTCGCCTGTATTTTTAATTTCCCTGAAGAGGAATTGAAATAAATAAGTTCACGCGTTTATGTCAATATCGGATATTATATATATTATATATATATATATATATTTAGTAGAAATCCAATGACAAGGAGAAATGTAAATGCCATGAAAAGTCTTCTTTATTGCGCAACGTTTCGAGCAATACGCTCATCTTCAGGCTGTTTAATAACAATGTGAAATTAAAATCAATATTGAATGAAAACAAACAGAAATTTCTATAACCTATTCGTAAAGACAATTTTAAAAGACTGAGAAAAGAGGGTTAAGTTCTAAGTTATACAGATTTACATATCAAAATTAAGAAGTTATTTTTAAATACATGTAGTAAATGTGAAATTATACACTGGAAAAATTACCAATAGTACACTGGAACAATGGAGCTATCTACCTTACACAGCAGTATCCGAGGCCGACTAATTTGAGCAGAGGAGACGGGAATGAAAGATGGCGAGGGAGATAGGGGGAAGGAGGGATTATAAGGAATTGGGGAAGGAGGAGGGATCATAGCAGATTGAGAGGGACGGACGATGAGTCAACATTCAGACTAGGGGACAATGCTTTAATGAAAAGGGATTCTAAAATTCTTAGTGAGTTGGGACAAGTATTACAACCAAGAATTTTAAAATTGTCTAAAGTGACATCAATTTTGCATTTGATGCTATGTTCACGTATGCTGGAGGCTTCCTTAGTTTTTAAAATTTTACCTGTTCGGCCACTTATTCCCATATGCGAATAAAATCTAGCCCTGAGAGAGCGAACAGTGCTGCCGATGTAATTCCCAAGGAGACACCTAGGGCAGGTAAATAAATATACAACACCGCTACGCAACGAGTCAGGGGTTCGATCCTTCGCTGAGAAAAAGCTACCTAAAGACGTTTTATTAATAAATATGATGCGGAAATCAGTATGATAAAAAATTTCCTTAACAATTTGTAAATTTAAGCTTAAATTCCTTATTCAAGGGACCCATTTCAGGTACCAAGAAATATTTTATATCCTTCGGCACTGTAATACATGGAAGTTGAGGGCTATAAACATTATTTAAGAGGGATCTAATTAGTTTGTCTACATATTGAACAGGAAAACTATTATTAGTAAAGTATGATCTTAGATTATTAAATTCATCATTAAGTAAGGTAAAATTGGAGGTCAAATTATATCCTCTGAACAGGAGAGTTTTAATACAAGACATCTTATAGTTGAAATCAGTAAAACTAAAAAAATTCATGCCCAAACCAGTGAAAGTGGGTTTCCTATAAACTGATGTAGTAATAGAATCACCGTTTTTCGAAATTAAAAGATCTAAGAAGGGGAGGGAGCCATTTTGCTCAGTTTCCATTGTATACGTTATATTGGGGTGCAAAGAATTTAGGAAGTTAAAGAATTGTTGCGCTTGTACCGCATTATCAAAGACTGCTATCGAATCATCAACGAAGCGTCGATAGAAAATTGGCTTGAGATGAGTGGGAGATTGTCTAAAAATCACACTTTCTAAATGAGTCATAAAAAAGTCAGCTGCTAGCGGTCCGACTGGTGATCCCATCCCTACCCCATAACAAGTCTCTTGGGCATTATATAACTACTCTTAAAAATACCTTGTCGTTGTTGGACTATTTATTAATAATTTCTCTTGTACAACGTGAACTAGAAAAATTTCACTCTACCATCTTGGAAACACATGAACGTAAGTTAAAGGCTTTGGGAATGAATTCACCAAATTTTTTCAATTCAGAGAAGGTAATTTCGAATCTTTCTAGTTACACACTCTCCCCTCGGGAAAAGTTTTACTGTCACTTGGTTTGCAATTTAAGCTTCCGTTGTTTCAAATATATAAGCCCTCGTTTTTTCTTTACTTTGAAAAATTTTTCAATGGCTTGAAAAATGTTCCCCATGTGGGGGATTTCAACAATCTCAAATGTCAGTTCTCAAATTTAACTCAAGAATTTTTTCTTAAACTTAGAAATCTTAAATTTCAATCTTTCATATTTAGGAAGAGTGATTTGCAGTGTATTAAGAATTTGGCAAAGAACCAGGAGATTGTTGTGACTAGACCAGACAAGGGTAACGGAGTGGTTATTTTGAATAAATCGGACTACATAAACAAAACTAATGAAATCCTAAGTGATCTTACTAAATTCAAACAAATTCTAGAACCTGTAAATAAAGTCATTGTAAGGTTAGAAGACCAGGTTAATAGATTTCTGTCACGACTAAAGTCCTTAAAGATAATAAAAAATGATACTTACTCTCAGTTGTTCGCATCTGGTGCTAATCTTGCTCAATTATACTGTCTGCCTAAAATCCATAAAGCTGGAACACCTCTCCGTCCTATTTTAGCTTCGTATAACTTACCCACCTTTCAATTGGCAAAATTTGTTGTTCGTCTCCTGTCCCCCTTTGCGAAAAATGTTTACACTATAAATAACTCGTTTGAATTCCAAAAAGAACTCCTGGGTAAAAACTTCGATTCAAAAAAGTTTTTTGTCAGTTTTGATGTAAAGTCACTTTTCACAAATGTACCTGTATCTGAAACTATTGCCATTATTTTAGATAGGGTTTTTAGCTCAGTTGATAATTTTCATGGTTTTTCATTGTCTCATTTGAAGGAACTTTTAGAATTGGTCTTCAAACAATGCTATTTCACTTTCAACAATAAGGTTTACCAACAAATTGATGGGGTAGGGATGGGATCACCAGTCGGACCGCTAGCAGCTGACTTTTTTATGACTCATTTAGAAAGTGTAATTTTTAGACAATCTCCCACTCATCTCAAGCCAATTTTCTATCGACGCTTCGTTGATGATTCGATAGCAGTCTTTGATAATGCGGTACAAGCGCAACAATTCTTTAACTTCCTAAATTCTTTGCACCCCAATATAACGTATACAATGGAAACTGAGCAAAATGGCTCCCTCCCCTTCTTAGATCTTTTAATTTCGAAAAACGGTGATTCTATTACTACATCAGTTTATAGGAAACCCACTTTCACTGGTTTGGGCATGAATTTTTTTAGTTTTACTGATTTCAACTATAAGATGTCTTGTATTAAAACTCTCCTGTTCAGAGGATATAATTTGACCTCCAATTTTACCTTACTTAATGATGAATTTAATAATCTAAGATCATACTTTACTAATAATAGTTTTCCTGTTCAATATGTAGACAAACTAATTAGATCCCTCTTAAATAATGTTTATAGCCTCAACTTCCATGTATTACAGTGCCGAAGGATATAAAATATTTCTGGTACCTGAAATGGGTCCCTTGAATAAGGAATTTAAGCTTAAATTTACAAAATTGTTAAGGAAATTTTTTTATCATACTGATTTCCGCATCATATTTATTAATAAAACGTCTTTAGGTAGCTTTTTCTCAGCGAAGGATCGAACCCCTGACTCGTTGCGTAGCGGTGTTGTATATTTATTTACCTGCCCTAGGTGTCTCCTTGGGAATTACATCGGCAGCACTGTTCGCTCTCTCAGGGCTAGATTTTATTCGCATATGGGAATAAGTGGCCGAACAGGTAAAATTTTAAAAACTAAGGAAGCCTCCAGCATACGTGAACATAGCATCAAATGCAAAATTGATGTCACTTTAGACAATTTTAAAATTCTTGGTTGTAATACTTGTCCCAACTCACTAAGAATTTTAGAATCCCTTTTCATTAAAGCATTGTCCCTAGTCTGAATGTTGACTCATCGTCCGTCCCTCTCAATCTGCTATGATCCCTCCTCCTTCCCCAATTCCTTATAATCCCTCCTTCCCCTATCTCCCTCGCCATCTTTCATTCCCGTCTCCTCTGCTCAAATTAGTCGCCTCGGATACTGACTGTGTAAGGTAGATAGCTCCATTGTTCCAGTGTACTATTGGTAATTTTTCCAGTGTATTAATTTCACATTTACTACATGTATTTAAAAATAACTTCTTAATTTTGATATGTAAATCTGTATAACTTAGAACTTAACCCTCTTTTCTCAGTCTTTTAAAATTTGTCTTTACGAATAGGTTATAGAAATTTCTGTTTGTTTTTCATTCAATATTGATTTTAATTTCACATTGTTATTAAACAGCCTGAAGATGAGCGTATTGCTCGAAACGTTGCGCAATAAAGAAGACTTTTCATGGCATTTACATTTCTCCTTGTCATTGGATTTCTACTAAATATTAAATTGAAGCTCTGTAGAAGCAACCCGCATAATTATATATATATATATATATATATATATATATATGTGTGTGTGTGTGTGTGGTGTGTGTGTGTGTGGCCGAATAATCCTATCAAGAAATAGATTGGAATTATCCTTTTGAAGAGTTTATTAATTCGTAATACATCCGAGTGTTCCTGGATGTATTATTCTATTAATTGTAAACATTGTAATTTAGTATATATCGGTCATGTATTATATATATATATATATATATACTTACCTAGTTAATCCAGAATGCATAAACCGGGCCTCTGAGGCCCGCCGTGTGTTATATTTATCCGGGTTATGTATTCTAGGTTAAGAAAGTACAAAATTTAAAGTGATGTGACTCCTACCAAATAATATTTCATCTCCAGTACCGCACCCTAAGCCAAGGATTATATACTAATCCTTTTCCTTCACGCCTTCAAAGTAGGTCCTCATAACCCAACACAAAGAACAAAGAACGACACGTCACACGCTCTCAGGAAAATGTCATTTAAGGTGTTATTGCCTAAATTTTATGTCGATTTTTAATATTTATCATTCGAGGTTTAACAACATTCTGTTTCTCATTACTTCGTTTAAGAGTCCGTTTAATTGCTAGAAATTTGTCACTCACTTAATGCAACAATCGAGTTCTAACTATTCCAAACTCACATTTCACAAATGTGTAAGTGTGTGTGTGTGTGTGGTGTGTGTGTTTATACACACACATATATATATCATATAACACTAAAAAAACAAAACTTTCAAAAAATATATTTTGCTGGCTCAAATGGAGAATAAAAAAAATCCATTTGAAAGGTGGCAGATTGGTTTATTTCGAGAGAAATGAGTAACATATATATATACAGTATATATATATATATTTTTTTTTTTGTATTGGGGCGTTTACCGCCACTTCCCGCTATATGGTAGCGGATATCATGGCGAGGCGGAATACGAGAAAGAGAAACGGAGACGGAGAAAAGGCACTAGAAAAGGGAGAGAAACGGAGACGGAGAAAAGGCACTAGAAAAGGGAGAACAGCGGACTACAGGTGAGAAGTCACCTAAAGCTCAGATAGGATGCGAGATTGGGAGAGAAGAGGAAAAGACGGTCAAGCGAGAAGAGAGGGCTCTCAGCGAGCATAAGGCGTAAACGTTCGGGGAGGGGGAAATCAGAAAGGAACGGGAAGGCGCGACGACGTACTGACGACAGGGTGGGGCATTCCACAAGATGTGAGAGACGGTGAGGGGCGACTGGCAGGAGGCGCAACGAGGAGCCTCCTGCCGGAACATAAGATAGCCGTGCGTGAGGCGCGTATGGCCGATGCGAAGCCGCGCAAGGACGACCTCTTTGGTGTCTGGAGCGGTGGAAAGAGGACACCCAATATGACAGACGGGGGCTGATGGACCAGAGTTATTTCCGGTGGCATCGTCCCAGGACTGTTGCCACATGCGGTCGTAAAAGGAACGAAAGACCTGCCATAGTCTGAGAAGGGGAGCGGGCGGGGGAGGGGAGGCAGCGAGGCGGCGGACCGGGCTATGCGGTCCGCCGCCTCATTACCGGAAACACCAACATGGGCAGGAACCCAGCAGAAGGTGACCCGGATCCGGTGAACGGTGTGCAGGACATGGTACTCCTGTTGAATAAGGCGTACGAGGGGGTCCGGGGAATCATAGCGCTCGAGCGCCTGAAGGGCGCTCAGCGAGTCCGAAAAAATGGTACAGGAGGACCGCGAACAACCCGATACCAGACGGAGGGCTTCCAGAAGGGCAAGAGCTCCGCGGAAAAGATGGAGGCCTGAACCGCGGGGGATACTCCGGGAGGTAGGTGACAATGACGGAGAGAAGACGGCGGGCCGCGACACCTGCAGGGGACGCGAGCCGTCGGTGTAGACGGGAACGTCGTCCGAATGGACGGGAAGATGGGCCAGAAAAGAAGACCGGAGGACGGCAGGAGGAGACTCCTTACGCGGCCACGGAGCGCCTGGCAACGGCAGATAGGGGTGGTCCGCCAGGGGGGCGACAGATCGAAGGAGAACGGCAGAATAGAGGGTGGGGGGATCCCCAGGGACGAGAAAATCGCGGCCAGAGAGGCAGCGAAATGCCACGTGTCAGGCCGGGGTAGCGCCTGGGAGATCGCGGAGAAGAGTAGGGACATCGGAAGGCGGCAGATGCGAAGGTAACACTTCGCCATGAGAAGGCCCCGGCGAAGGGGCACGGGGGGTGTCCACAGTCCACTGAAGACTAGCGACAGGGGACGAGCGGAAGGCACCCGACGCCAGGCGAAGGCCATGGTGGAGAAGAGGATCCAGCATACGGAGTGCCGGAGAGGAGGCGGAGCTGTAGACCACACAGCCGTAGTCGACACGGGATTGCACCAGGGAGGTGTACATGCGCAGCAGAGTACGCCTGTCCGCCCCCAGGTCGTGTGGGACAGATGACCCAAAGGAG